>CAIGRK010148232.1:0-15269 GCA_903798315.1 Fraxinus greggii
AAAAAAAAAAAAAATACACACACAAGTTAAAACATAGTTCAACAAACCGTTGACAACTAGACGATTTATATGCAATATCTGTATAGTAAGTTATAATTTCAATTTTGTTGCATTTTCTGCACAAATCCTTCTCCACATGCACATTTCAACTTCAACGTGCAACTTGATTAATATTCCTTAAACACATTCACAGCAAGATTCAGAAAATACATACCAAGAATGCAGAGCATAACGATATAGCAAACGATTTGGCACCACATTTTCACAAAGTTGTACATTTTGAAGAATCATTATAAAAAAAAAAACTTATGCCCGGACGAAAATAAAGGAAAAATCTCTCAAAAAAAAGGCAGGACAAATTTAACAACAAAAGGTAATTTGGTTTATAATTTTCAACATCACGATTACCATTAATACACTACAAAATTTTAATCTTTGGAATTCGTACAAAATAATTTACAGAAACAAAATTTATACAGAGAAAGACTACTAGAGAGAAATAATTTTCTTTATTTTATTTCTCTTTTCTAGCAAACGGTACATATTTCATGGAACTTTACACTATTAAAAAAAATTTCAGTACATATTTTATTATTTTATGTTTCTTTGGAGTGAATGTTCTCACATCTCTGATTTTATTAGCCAGCCTGTATTCTCACCTACTTTATTAGCCTTTGTTTAAGTCGAATTTTGCTTTTAGGTTTCGCTTGAAGTCAACGTTATTAGCCTGGATAATTTCTCACAGCAATTGAGAAGCCTTCCTTCTTGAGCAGAGGAGAGGAGAGAACTGATATGGCTTATGCTGCTCTTCTTTCTCTTAGTCACATTCTTGAGAAGACGCTGCATCATGATAATCAATATCTGATTCATGATGAGAAACAAAAAATCTCATTTCTCCTAGAAAAGGTGCGTTTTTTACAAGATTTTCTTGATAATTCTTCACAAAAAACCAGCAAAGCAATAGAAAGTTTAGAGAGTCGAATCACTGATGCAGCATATAAAGTAGAGGATATAATTGAATCCCACATCAGGCATCGAGTTGTTGAAGAATCTAAGGATCGGATGGAGAAGAATTTCTTTAGTCTGAGCATTCTTGAAACAACATTATTCCAGGATGATCTAGAGAAAGTAACAAAAGAAATTGATACCATCAAGAAAATGGTAGACGATATTGTGGACGAGACGGATGTACAAGATCTGCATCCAAGGACTTCGTCATCGAAACATGCTTCCAGTGGCAAGAGTAATATAGTGGGTCTTGATGATAACATGATGGTGATCAAGGATCAGCTCACCGGGGGATCATCAAATCTTAAAAATCTTTCCATTGTGGGGATGGGCGGAATAGGTAAAACTACTCTTGCCAAAAAGGTTTATAAAGATGAACTTATTTTGTATCATTTTCACATTCGTGCTTGGGTGAAAGTATCTCAAGACTATAATATGCGAGAAATCTTTCTAAGCCTTCTAGATTCCATGGAAATACTCACTATCCAGGATCGTGAAAAGAGCACTGAAAAATTAGGAGAAGTTTTGTACAAGAAACGTGAAAAGAGCACTGAAAAATTAGAAGAAGTTTTGTACAAGAAACTAAAGGGTAGGAGGTATCTCATTGTGATGGATGACGTCTGGGACACCAAAATTTGGGATCATGTGAGGCGACTGTTTCCAAATGACAAGAATGGGAGTCGAATCATGATGACAACTAGGCTTGAAAACGTGGCTCGTAATGCAAACCCTTGTTCTCCTCCTCATCAGATGCGTTTTCTGAATGCGGAGGAAAGCTGGAGTTTATTTTGTGCGAATGTTTTTGGAAAAGATCGCTGCCCTCCTGAACTCAAACAAATTGGAAAGAAGATAGTCCAAAGTTGTCGAGGACTTCCACTTGCAATTGTTGTGATTGCAGGACATCTCTCAAAGGCCACGAGAACAGTACGTCACTGGACAAATGTTGGAGAAAATCTGAGTTCGGTGATAGCTTCAAGTGATGATCAGCAATGCACAAAGATACTATCTTTAAGTTATAAGAATTTGCCTCATCATTTGAAAGGATGTTTCCTCTATTTTGGAATCTTTCAAGAAGACTCGGATATCAATGTCTCCGCACTTTTCAAGTTATGGGTTGCCGAAGGATTTATAGAATCAGGGGAACACAAAACTTTGGAAGATATAGCTGAGGAAAACTTGTTCGATCTTTTTGATAGGAATCTTATTTTGGTTTCTGAAAGGAGTTCCAAAGGTAAAATCAAAACGTGCATGATCCATGATCTGTTACGTGACCTATGTGTTAGAGAAGCTCAAAGGGAGAAGTTTTTTCATGTCACTGACAGTAATCTCCAGGGTATTCCCAGTGGCATTAGCCTGCGCCGTTTAATTTTACGAAGAGATGTAGATCATCCTACCAACAAACTTCCGAAATTTCTTTTGCGATCTCTTTTAAATTTTGGTAGGTATGTTCCGGCAAAGTTGTTAACTGGTAGGCTAGTCAGAGTGTTGGATGCGGGGTATATAACTCATTTTCCAACTGAAATGGCAGAAGTAGTTAACTTACAGTACCTCGCTTACAGCTGCAATAATGGGAGGCTCCCTGCATCAGTATACAAACTCCGATATCTACAAACCTTAATTCTTTACGACACCACAGTTCCAGTATTTCTTACGCCCGAAATATGGACGATGACACAGTTGAGGCATCTCCAGTTGGGGGAAATGATTCTTCCTGATCCTTCTAGTGCAGAAATTGAAGCAGAAAATTCTGTTATAGCTCTGGAAAACTTACAAACGCTCTCCACTGTATTAAATTTCAGATGTACAGAGGAGATCTTGAAAAGGATTCCCAATCTCAAGAAATTGGGAATCTATCTGGAAAATGTACCAATGGGTTCGGAATACCTCTATCTCAAAAATCTCGTCCATCTACATCAACTTGAATCTTTGAAGTTCTTATTTCTCACGTCAACAAGATCCTTCTTGCATAACATCATTTTCCCGTCTTCGCTTAAAAAATTAACTTGTTAAATAGTTTTCGACGACACTAAATACTTGTTAAATTTATATTCCGCAAGTGTACAAATCGTAACAAATAATAAAATTGACCTAAGATTCTGAATTATCATTTCCACGAGGACTAAAGTTTAATTGTTGATTCAACTATTCTTATCTTCAATTCGATTGGAAATAAATAAATGTGTTTATCTTCTTTTTATGATTTTTTTTTATTTTAAATATACAAAAACCATTAACAAGTTCATATATGAATTTTTTTAATGATGGTTTAAATGTTATGATTCACGAATTGATCGTAACTATCCTCTTAATCTCAATCACCAATTTTTATAACCTTTAATCATGTGTACCAGGTAGAGTTCTTCTAAATTAATTAATTTATCTCTCCTAAGTTTTAACAAATCCTACCCAATTAAGTTAACCACAATATCTTTATGTGAATTTGAATAAGCATTAATCAAAATCATTCAATCACTAAAGAATTCATCTAACGATCACGACAACCATAAAAGTGTATCTCTGTCTTTTATATGCATGCCAGCTTCATTTCAATTGTTGGATTAAGGCATATATTTAAGATATAAGATTTAGATCAAAATCCTTGTTCATATAAAAGGAGTTTGAGAAGAAGAAAACAATTCTTTTTTTTTTCTCAATGAGTATTGATATTCATCACTATTGATACTAAAAACCAGTTTATATGACAGTTACAGGATATTCAATAATAGATTTATTTAAATGCAAAGTCTTATGACTCACTTAATTAAATATATAAAATGTAACCATCTAAATTGATGCTCTAACATCATTGATGTTACATATCATTATTCTTTTCTTAATGGAGACTTTTTTTTATGCAATTTAATCCTTCATCTTCTAATCTTCGTAATTAAATCTTGTTTTCCCCCAAAATTATTAATAATTGGCCAGATAAAAATTTCGAAACTTGACAATTATTCCTTAAACTTTCCAAATATCAAATTTAACTTCCGAAACTTACGAATTGTTATCAAATGCTCCATTAATACTCTCATTTGATCAATTGCTATTCGATTAATTTTCAATTGCTCTGAATCAACTTCCAAATAACCATTTTTCACACCAACCAAGTTGAAACTTTTTTCTACAATTAACACAATTTAAACAAATTAAGTAGATAACTACACAATTTTCATATAACTAAGTAAGAATAAAAGTATGAATAAGTGCGTAAAATGCATTTATCATATACTATATTAAAAAAAAAAATTATTCTAAATATCCAAAGTAAAAGGTATGTATTTTTTAAGTACTTTACCTCCACAGTTCCTCTAATTTGACTAGGAAAGAAAATATCTCTTAAAATTATAATCCACTTCCAGTTTCTTTTAAAAACAAACATAATTAAAATTAAAAACAAACACAGGGACAAGAATCACGTGCCGAAAGATATGGAGAATCAATTATTGATTTCGATCTGAATATGTTTTCTCACAACTTAAGAACTAATTGCAGTCTCTTTCTGGTGTGTTTTTCTGGGAACTGTCCTCCAATATAACTAGCCTAACGATCAATGCCCTCAGTATATACAAAATCAACATGTGCAGAATTTAATCCCATTCAGTATCTATAAAATCAGAGACTGAGAACTAATCCCATACAGTATATATAAAATCAACATGTGCAGAATTTAATTTCAAGTTTATTGTTACGGGTATAGCTTAACTATAGCCCATGACTAGATTTCGTGTTTTGGCCCTTGTAGTTGCCTCCTAACTAATGCTGTGTAGATACCATTCTTGCCGAGGAGGTCATCGTGAGTACCACTTTCCACTATCTGGCCATCAGAAACTACTGCAACAGTGTCTGCAGTCTTTACAGTTGAAAGCCTATGAGCTATGACCAGCACGGTCCGACCCTTCATTAGGGAATCCATGGCATCCTACATGGTACAATAATACCACCACGCGAGTTATGAAACTCAAGTTTAAAAGTTACTTTACTATTCGAACTTAGTTTACTTTTCTAGATAAGTAAGCTTTGTTAGTACAAAAGTAACTTTCGTCTGACAAAAGAGAAGCTTAAAAGCAATTTTTTTCTTTCTAGGCTTAGCCAAGCTGCTCACCTGAACTAGATATTCACTTTCGGCATCCAGGGCACTAGTTGCCTCATCTAAAAGTAGGATTCTGGGATTCATTAGAAGAGCTCGAGCAATGGCTATTCTTTGTTTTTGGCCTCCAGAAAGCCTCACTCCACGTTCCCCGACATGCGTTTGATATTTCTCGGCAAACTTGGCTACGAATTCGTGGGCATTGGCCATTTTCTGGTTGTTATACAATGCAAATGAAATCATAAATTTTATGGAAGAGATGAATATTCGTCCTTATAGAGAATTTAGAACTTACTGCAGCGTTTTCTATATCAATGCTGCTTGCTTTACCATCTAATCCATAGGCTATGTTCTCTTCGATCGAGCAGTTAAAAAGAACAGGTTCTTGGCTCACTATACTGATCTGCATTTTGAAGATATTAGAAAATGTCGTAGAATCAAATAGTGTTGACAGCATTGTCTTAAGTGAGATAACACCCTAGAGCATGTTTGGCCAAGCTTAAGGAGTTAACTTATATGTAAATAAGCTAGTTTTAAAGTAAATAATTTTTTGATTGGTTAGCGTTAGAAATAAACAACTCATTTTGAGAGTAAGCAAGAGTTATATCAAAATAAGTAATTTTTTTTACTCAAGCTTGGCCAGTCATGCTCTCTCTATGTCTAGAAAGAAGGAACAGCAAATGCAAGAAATTCATGTTGCAAGTATCCCTTTTACTTCTATATAATTTCTGTAGTACCAAAAATTACCACGGAAGAAATTCACATTGCTAGTAACCTATATAACACTTGTAGCACAAAATTTACCTTTTTATGTAGATGATCATGAGATATTTCAACAAGAGGAATTCCATTAAGCAATATCTTTCCTTTGACAGGGTCATAAAATCTCTCTATCAAGTTTGCAATTGTCGTCTGCAGCACATAAAAATGGTCATACCCATAGTTTTCTTTTCCTTTTACCCCCATAAATCAGTTCACCTATCTGATGTTTCTTACAGTGACGTGAAAATGGACTATGATTGCAAAGGAACTTCAATATGACAAAGAAATACCTTTCCACCACCACTAGGACCCACCAACGCAACCTTAAAACCAGTCTGTAGTTTCAATGTTATTCCCTAGAATCACAACGATGTACAATACTTAGCATCATTTTTGGAATGACGGTATTCCCAGCACCGGTGAAAGTGGAGATAATATAAAATACCTTTAGGACCATATTATTTGGACGGGATGGATAAGCAAACCAAACATCATCCAACTCCACTTCAGCATCTTCATTTCTATGATGAAAAATGTTATTATCATTTTCGTACAGAAGCTTGTCATTGGACTATAAAGTAGAACGAGTGAATTTGAATACATGACAGGGCAAACAAATTTGACAGTTCCATTTTTCGCACATGGGAATTTGCAGATCTCTGAGATATTTTTATCGGCTTAATACATTGTGGAACGGACTTAGGGTAGCATGACTTGTAAAAAGACTATCTTTTGATAATCAGTTATTAGATTGTTCTCATTATCCTATGGCAGTGGAGCCTAACATGGTGGATGGTTACTGACCATAATTGGGAACCAAAGAGATGGTGAATATTCTGCAATGGCTAATTAGAGTGCGATTACAGTTAACATACATGTATTGGGCAATTAAAATTTACACTACTATTGCAGGATTGTTAAACATATCCCTACAGGTATTCGTCAACAATTGGGAAAATATACAAATCACGCCTCGTATATAGGTCCCACTTCACATACTGTGACTTTATAAATACAATTTACACATGGCTATTTCATATGCTTTAAGAAATAACATATTTTATTAGGACCATGTTTGGGAGTGCCTAAATTAAAACTTAAGTGATTATAAGTTAATTAGTTGTATCCCCTACGGAATTTATGGATAATATACAGTTAGTAGTTGTGGGTCCTACAAATTATGTGGATAAAAAGTATTTAAACTGTTTAAATTATGATTTCAACTCTGCAAACATGCACTAGGTCTCCTTGAAAAAAGGAAAAAATACTAATAAATATATATTTTTTAACTTATCAATGCCTAATAAGTAACATACAATGTAAAACAAACATTTAATAAGAAAAATTTACATAAATATGCAGTTCACTTATAAAGTAGGTCACATGTGCTCTATTTTTTTCTAAGTTGCTTTTCTACAATTTCTTATGGCTTCCATTATTTCATTGAATGTTGATATTGTTCTACTTATAAAGGTTAAATATCATTTAACCATCCAAACCCCTTTTTGTAAATTATTTGAAGTTTATTTCAATTTTATTTTGATAGTTTGACTAAATTTACGAGTGAACTTGCAAATAACTTTTTTCTTAGTAACATGCTTGTTTTTGTTGGGTGCGGAAGGTAGATGTTAATAAAATATGCAATTCATTGCTGGAATTTTACAGAAGTTGCACACAATATATTTTACTCGAGTGCACAGCTCGTTCTAAGTTTTTACAGTTTTTACTATCAGTTTTATAATGATACATATCACTTCAATTATAACTTGTTTATATAGGCAACCATGGACTAATATACACACATTGGACTAATATAGACACAAGAATTAAATCAATATTTAAGACTTGTTGTTTCCAAGTGAAGCCTTTTAGTTTGCGAGGCAAGACTTCATTTTCCAATGGTCAAGATCTGTATTGTCCAAAGTCATCTTAATGTTGTGATCTTTAATAACCTTTAATGCTCTTTGAAGATTGCAAATTAGTCTATAACTTTTTAAAATCTTACTCCCTCCGTCCCACAAATATAGACTTGCTTCCATTTTCACACGTGTAAAGAAAACTTATGTTTTTTCTGACATACCCATACATTGAGTAATGAATGTTCATATTTATTGATAAAAAGGCATATTAAATAAGGATATATTAGAAAATTAAAAAGTTAATTATATTCTCAACAAGAAAAGTGGCATATAATTTGGGACAAATGAAAAAGGAAAACAAGTCAATCTTTATGGGACTGAAAGAGTACATTTTAAGTTACTTTTTTGGTACTTCAAAATAAAATAAAAAAAGATATCTATTTATAATTTCCCTATTTTATAATGGAGACTTAAATGAAATACGTACTTGTTAACACTTGTCAAATAGAAGTATCAATTGCAATGTCTGAAAATGCAGTATATGAAGTGTATTTACATACCGTATACACGGTGTGTTGTTTAAATTTGTCCCTTTTTTGCACAAATTGCCGGATAAGTTACTATTATGAAATAGCAATGTGTAATATTTTAATGGTATGTGAAGTGTAATTACAGGCTACATACGGGGCATGTTTTTTGCAAATTTCTCTTGCAATGTTTAACTATCAAAAGAGATTAGATGTAAAATAAAAATAAAAATAAAAATAAATAAATAAATCAGAAGAACTAACCCCAATGGACACTTATTTCCTGATTCTTGCATGGAAGAAACACGATCTAAGATCTGGAAAACTCGCCTACTAGCTCCAGCAGCTTTCATTGCCACCGTATATAAGTTAGATAGTCCAGATACTGAAGATCCAACTACAAATTTTAAAAGTTGAGCACTTCAAAAAGATGTCCCAGAGATTCATTGCCTGAGGATGCAGTATAAGTAGTACAATTCTAGTGCCGCGATATAAATAAGATTTATCCAGAAGCTGTAGTGATTTGACTTTCTATAAGGAAATTACCAGTTAAACTATACAGAATGAAGGATGTGAGTGATCCCGGAGTCATGGACCCATTGATTGTCAGGGTAGCTCCATATATTACTACTGCAATAACTGACAGCGTTGAAGCTGCATTAAGACCTCCAGAGAAAAAACCAACAACTTTCTACAGGGAAAATGCACGAGACATTAGATGGTGAATCTGTAGAGTGCTTGAACAACTAGAGGATTCTGTTTCATGTAGATACCATGAGGATGAAATTACAGTATTAGGAAACTTACTGCCTGTTTGAGTCCAAGATTTAATGTCTCGTCAACTTTTCCAGAGTACCGTGAGACCTCATATTCTTCCTGTGCAAATGATCTCACCGTGCGTATCGCACCAAACGTTTCCTAAATAGTAGCCACATTTTTATTTAGTAAAGAAAATCGTAATGATGATTAAATTGGACTAGTCCGATATGTGATGAGATTTTAGGACCGTAAATAATGTGGGACAAAAATGGTTCCTCTTTGTCTTCGTGTCGGTCACTCATTAGACTTTCACTACTTTCGTTTATGTCATCACATGGTTTCTAAAAGTATCGGTAAATTATTATTCCTTTCTAAAGCTTCCTACATACTAAAGAAATGGATAAAAAAGGTGGACTTCAGCAGCAGGCTAGGCTACCCATGGGGTCAAAGAGTTTTATAAAACATTTTTTATGGAGAAAATGTGAATGAAATATCTCATTTTTAATAATAAATGAAAGGAAACCTTAAAAATTAAAGAAAATGTGGAAGGTGAAGAAGAAAGAGATGTAGAAATAGAAATAGTTTCTAAGATGAAGGCGACTAAAAAGAAACGAGAGGGTCTATGAATCTAATCTATCTCCAATCACAGTCCTACCAATAAAGAAAGAGCAATCCGCTTTGTTAGTAAGACTTATCGGGAAACACTTGAAGATCTAAACATGCCTGTTTTTTCACTTGAATTTTCTATTTCTGTATTGGGATTTCATTCTATTCTAGGCTAGAACCAAAAGTATACTAAGAGCAGTAAAGCAAGCACTGAAATGGGGAGAGTACACAAAATAAACAATCGTAGCAAACCCAAAATAAACCATATGGGTTGTTTCCAATCATGAGTTCCCCATAATATAAGCACCCTGGGGTGTGGTGGCCATTCCATCAAATCTTTGGTTCCCTTTTACTACAGTTTGTGGTTCTTCCCTTCAAAAGAAACATAAATTTCGACTCCCTATCTTTCAAAAGGAGATTCTATAGACGATCAGTCATCAGTCAACACCTTTTCTTCAACTAAATGAGTGGCCAGACGATTTTGCTCAGAGTTATTACCATTGGCGCCTAAGACAATCCTAACTGTTGAGAACCTCATTTCAATAAGAGTTACGGAAAAAGGACACAAGATAATCACTGGAAATCATCAAACTGTTGAACAATCGAAGGATTGCCGGATGTAGCACTAAAGAATGCCACAACTTAAATATTACACATGGAAAAGCTAGATAATTGGTTTTGGAGCAATATACCTCAGCAATAGATGAAGCTACTGCAGCAGCGGCTTGAGTCTTGTGAGACAGTTCACGCAGATAGCGTCCAAATTTTCTGACAGCAATGGATATTGCAGGAACAACAACCAAAGCCAACACTAAAATAGAATACGGATAAGAAAACGTAATAACATGCTAAAATAACAAGCTTATTTAGTATTCGGTATTCTTAAGGATGAATAAGATACATGTTAACTTCCATGATGTTGTAAGCATGAACCCGAGACCAATAAATGCAGTAGAAAGATTCCTTAGAGCCTCTGAAAGGTTGGTGGTTGCAGCATTTTTTATAATCTGCGTATCTTCAGATAGCCTACTCAAAAGTTCCCCTGTGCGAGTAACATCAAAAAAGGCTATTTCCTACAAAATTTATTAATAATTAAGTCCCTTGGATAATAAGGGTGTGTTTGATGGATATTATTTAGGAAAAAATGTATTTTAAATAGTGATATGATGGGAAATATATTTTAAAATGTAAGGAAAAGTTATTGATGTCATGGAAAATATTATTTTATTGAAAAATGTGTGGTTGAAAATGAGTTTTGAAATAATGTGTGTCAAACTGGGACTAAAAAAGAAATATGCTCTGGCAAAGTCAATTCCTTTACCTGGTGAATAAGATGACTAAATAGATTCTTTCTCAATCGAGCAACAACCCTCTCACTAGCAGAAGAAAACAACCATGCTCGAAGTGCTGTACAAATTGAACTGAAAAGAGCAAGAATTTATTAATTTTATGAGATGCCAAGCTTAGCTGTACTTGAATAACTACCTAGAAATATAATCCAGGTTTTGATGTGTATCAATAATCAGATGCCGATGTGTTACTCATTGAATGGTCGAATCATAGAGGCTTGAAGCCTTTAATTTTTAATCTCACCCTGAAGCAGTAACTTAAATACTAAGCACAGGTTTGGTATTAACATTGAACAGGACAGTATAATTAACAATCTTTTTACATTTTTTTTTCTTTACTATAGTCCAGTAATATCCAATTATCCTCAACAAATATGCCATAAATTTCTATTATTGTCTAGAATGGAAATACTGGAACAAGCAATATATTGGAAAGAAAAAAGTACCCTACAGATCAAAGATATGGGGATACCCGATTATGACAATTAGAAATATATAGAGAATTGTGTTCTTGACAGCATCCAAAGCTTCAGATTTCTGTTCAGGTGTTTGAGTATCTCCAGAAACAATATCAATTATTTTCCCCCCAAATTTTGGCTGCAGAATTGACATTACAAATTCAAATAAATATTTCACATCCTGCATCGCGAATTTGGGAATCAGAGGAATAGGTGAGGTGTTTCTCTGTGATAATGGTACATACCACTAATATGCTTGATGTGGATGCAATTAACAAAGCAACTGTGCCAACAATCAAACTACCAGCTTCAGGCTTAGCCTGCGAAGAAACATCATTTTAAGGACTTGAAATGAATCGTGAAATATTCAATATTCATCGATCAATTTGCACAACAAACAAAATTAACTTACAAGTGAAAATACTCTACTGAAGCCCACATGTGCTGCCTGGATTTCAAATAACATAGTTAGATCCCTAAAACTACCAAATAGTTCGCAAAGCATATTTAAATGAAACTTGGTTTACCGGTACTGAATCTCCATGTTCGAGATCTGTCAGCTGACCATTTTCCGGGGTGTCATTTCCTTTTCTCCCTTCCTATTTCAGGGCAAGAATTTAAAAAATGAAAGAAAGACTAACAAATATCAAGAGACTTTACTAAAGTAGACACAGGAAAACAAGATTTCTTTTTGCCAATGTCGCCTCTAAAACTTCCGGGCCGCCGCGCCATCCAGCTAATCTCCCAAGAAATAAAATAAAGTAAAATTTTATTGCTTAATACTATATAGTTTAAAGAATCAGGTGAAACCAAACGATATTTAACTCATAGTTTCAAGAATCAGGTGTGGAACCCAAAAATGTTTTGCTTGTAGCTTCAATAATCAGGAAATAGACCAAGAAAGGTTTAAATAACAGTTTGGAGGAACTTTAATCCGATTTTAATTGAAAATATAGCTATTATTGGATCAACTCGTTCAATAAAAGTCAACAATAACGACTAATTTTTTAATTTTAATCCGATTTTAATCTCTACCGAACACGCCCTTAATAAACTTCATTCAATGGATATCGCAAATCCGAAGAATGCATCTCAAAGTACTAAAGTCCAAAACAACACAAAAAGAATTCTACTGCACTTACAGTTATTAGTAGGCTGTAAAATTCTAATTAGTGTGGAGTGGGCTGTAAATTTTACAGTCACTAATCACCGTACAAACATCATTTTTGCAAAAATAAAGGATGGGAATCAGAAGTGGGTCGAATTACATATACTAAACCCATCAATTATTTCGAATTAGCATCAAATTCATGTACTAAAATGCCACAGTTTTCAAGAGTAATTAAGAAAAAAAGAAAAGCACTGAGATTCAAAACCCAATAGCTAACCACACAAAAAAGGAAGTACAATACAAATCATCATGAGAAACAATCCATGTGTTGTTTATTAACAAGCTTACTGGTCTGTTCAGAAGAGGAGTCCTCTCGTTCATAAGGCCATGCGCCCCTGAAGACCTCTCCATGATTTCTTGTGTTAGTGAAGCACTGCCACGAGATTGTTAAGAGGTCTATAGGGACGTTCAAATTCCCCAAAAGGAAGGGAGTGGGAATGGGAGTGGTTGGTTTTAGTCAAGTTTCTTGTTTGTATTTTTGTCTTTCGGGTTCCACTTCTGATTTTATTTGTGCAATTTCTGAAATTCCGAGACGACTTATAAGGAATAGACGTTGATTTTAAGAGAGAGTTTTGGTTAATGAGATCTTTGAGAGACTAGTTTATAGAATTCGAAATTCAATTAATCTATTTGTACAATGTTTTTGTACAACATTGTTGACAATGCTGGTTATGGCAAAAAAGATATTAGTTGAAAAGATAAATTATTTTTTAAACTGTCTAATGAAAACATGTCACGTGGCATGTTGTCAAGATCATTGTACACCAAGTATTGATCTTCGAAATTATACCGAGATTCTTTGTCGTGGATGGATGGCTGACCCTGTTTTATGACCATTATTTTGAAAAATTGAGTTTTGAATAATAATTTTTTTTTTTCAGAATGTGTGGTTAAAATGTAAGGAAACTTTTGTAGTTACGAGAAAAATATTTTATTATGTAGATATGTGGTTAAAAATAAATATAAGAATTAAGGAGCTGAGAAATAATGATTGTCAAACATGATTTTAATAAAAGATTAATTTATAAAAAGAATATGAGATCGAGGGAATTGTAAAAACATAATTTAAGCCGCTGTTTGAGTTTTAAATAATGATTTCTTGGAACATTTTTTGTTAAAAAGTATGAAAAAATTTGGATTTACTTATAAAATATTTTATTGTGTAAGCGTGTAATTGAAAATGGATATGAGAATTAAAGAGTTTTGAAATAATATTTGTCAACCAAAATTGAGTAATCTAATTGAAATTTCGATGAAGGTTTAGTGTGAAAATGGAGTTAATCCAAAAGGAAAAACTACCAAAAACATTTCTTGAATTAAGACCGCGATAATACCCATAAACTCACATTTAATCAACAAGAAAAAAAGACATTTTAAGAAATATATAAAATTGGTCCAACCTTGGTGGGCTCCACAGTGACAGACCTAGTTTTGGCATTTTCACATCGTATAATACACGCTCGGTCCCCCAATTATTCAATAAAAGCCAAAGTACATGATGTAAGCAATTACATCTAAGCCATCGCATCCTCGTAATAAAAAAAGATTTAGCCCCCGCAAATTAAAATTAAAATTTTAGATGATGTTTGGTGTAAATTAAAATCAGATTTTAAGTGACTTGTTATAGAAGTTTTTGAAATCTGTGGTTAAAAAGATGTGAGACTCATGAAAGATGTGGTTGATATTAATTTTTTGACTTTGACTTAGATTAAAATTTGGTCGAAACAGACCCTTAATAAATTTGATAAAAGTTAATGAAATGTATAGTTGTAAAAATTATATGGGCCATAAAATATGATGTTAATATTAACTGTAGACTTTGAGTTAAATTAAAATTTTAATTTTAATTCCTGTGTCAAACGGGGACTTATTAAATTTTATAAGTGGAATCTCTCCGTACATGAATATCATGAAAAATAAGTATGTCTATCTTGTTGAATTACGTGTCCTAAGACGCGCGAGGAAAAAGAAAAATGTCCAACATACCAAATTTTAGTAAAATTAGGAGCTTAATTTACGTGTATTCATCCGATATTTGTTATGTCAGCAAGTTTCAATCTAATCTTGGAAGAGGTCATTAAAAAGCACTGAGATATTTTATTATTTTTACCACATATTCTTTAATAATAAAATATTACGCGCAAATTCAAAAAATTTCCTTATTTTTTTAACCTTACATTTTTTATTAATTTATTATTCCAAAATGTATTCTTGAAATAAAATGGGAAACAAATGGGCTCTTAATACCTTAATTACACAACTGGAAACCCAAAAAATCCATTCATTATCGATCGAGTTTATAGCTTTCTACATAGTATTATTATTCCTATACAACGTCAATCTACAAATCAAGCAAGTAAATAACAACAAACTAAAAATGAGTTGACTCTAAAAAATAAACTAAATTAAACAATAATCCGCCTAAAATACTCATAGAAATGGCCAGATCTCCACCGAAATGGTAAGATTTCAACAAATAATGTCATTTATTTGTACAATTGCATCTAAACAGATAAAATTATTGTAATTCGAAAAAAGGACAGAACAATAGTATAAATCTTACCTTTAAGTTTTTTGAAAACTTACAAGAGAATCAAGATGGAGCAATTGTGTGTGGAAAATTGAAATGGGCTTTCCATTATTTTTTCTCAAAATTAATTGGGCAATTTTGACAATTGGACTT
>CAIGRK010148243.1:0-18371 GCA_903798315.1 Fraxinus greggii
CTTTTAGAAATGGAGAATTGATGTTTTTTTGGATGGAAGGAATAATAGACAACAAGTAGAAGACCAATTATCAAATAAAAATGTATAATTACAGTCTTCTTTTCTTTATTATTATTTCTAAAAGGAGGTGTTATGAAATTATATCTGTGTTAGTAAATTATAGAAGAACAACATTTAATACATTCTGACTGGTAAGCACATGGTTTTATGGAAATGAATTTAGTTGCACATATTTTCTGGATGAATAAGAACTTCATGAAACATATGATTCAGCTTCTATGCAATACTGAGTGTATACTATCTTTCTGTCTATAACTTTCTCACTGGGATCATGCATATTTAAATCATTATTACTCTTAAAAAGTCTTTGTAGTTTCCTACTCAATATTACTCTGTTGTTATTAATCAATTGACGAATGGAACAAGCCTGGAACTTTGTTAACTTACAAGCTTCTTTGACTTCGCTTGGTGATGAAAAGATCACTTGATAAGATGGAGATACTGCCCTTCGGAAAACTCAAAATGTCTGGCTGATAAAGAGAAGAGTATTAATATGTGCCTCAACTGACTTGATGTAGAGGGCATTGCAACTTTCTTTTTTCGAGTTCCACACTTTCCTTTTTCAAGGAAAGAGCTAGTCTCCTTTTGCTTTAAAGATTCTCATTTGGAAAGACTTTGAGGTCATTTATATTAGTTATTCTACTTCATGAAGGTGGGAGCAGAACTTTTTGTTCCCTTACTTTTGGCCTTACTAGATGTAGCACTATGCATGCATCAAATTGGAATTTTGGACATAAATTTTACAGTTCTTAAGAAAAGGATCTTCGTATAGGATACCACTTTATATTTCTATGATCACCAATTCAAGTCTATGTTGAGTTGAGAAACCCATGCTGCCTGAACAGTGGATGCTAACAAAGCGGCCATTTGGCCCCCATTAATTCACATTTTGCATTTTCAGTTTCAAAATAAATGGGACCACCTTGTTTGAATAAAGTGTGAATTTGTGACCAAAATTGGGGCGATTCTGACTTCTGCTTCCACCTTATATGTCCAAAAAAGTTATTGATTTCCAATTTTACCCTTTCATTATATTTTTCCACATGGCAATTCCTTTAAGTTGGTGCGGGGTAGTGATGTAATTTTGACTTGTAAAAGGAGGGTAACAGCGTCCACCATGCTTCCAACGGCAAAGTTGATATTTATCTGGGTGTCTGACGAAGTTGTCGTACATTTACAATTTTTTAATGGTTATGTACCTGTAGCAAAATGTAGAAAGGCTGAATAATCTCATTAAAATGAGATTCAGAGGCAAAGTCTCCACTCAAGCAAAGTTTCTTGAAGGGTCCTAGTACATGATTTTATCTCATGTAAGGTTATTTGTTACTGTTCACATTCTGGGTTGTCTCCAGCATTTCTGGACTTGCAGTGTCATCACCAAATGAGTATGTTGATTCAAAACATGGGAATCTAGTAGATAAAATCTTCCTTGTTATTTCACTGTAAGAAACATGCGATCTTGCCTTGCCAGTTAAGTGGGAGCAATCAAGGAGAGATTGTAGTATCTTTTAAAAATGAAGGTGCAAGGTTCTCGAAAAATATTAACAAAAGAAAAAATCGAAGGTGCAAGACCGCCTTTTGAGTATTGATATAATATAATTTGATAGATTAAATGATATATACAAAATAAAAAATACTGGCGAAGAGAACACTAGACGCAAAATGCAGCTTGCCTCTTAGGTGCGGTGTTCATTCCCTACTATAAAGGTCCAAGAATCTAAGTGTGGATCCCTTTTATTATTACGAAAAATGTCTTTAATCAGGTATGTTGAAGTTCAGTTCTGAATCCATGGACCGTGCCATCAGCTCTGTAATCTCTATGTCATCATCCATGTGTCATGACTACAAGTCTACAACTTCGATTCTAGTGAGTGAAATTATGCAGACAGAAAATTTGTCCTGAAAATGCACATTCTTATGCGTACTTCACCACGCCTCAAACTGCAATTTAGTGCTCGTATTTAGTTATTTCATGTGTTTAAATGGACCGGATATGGAATCTTGTCAAATTCACTATGGCATTGAATGGCCTCCCATTTTGATGTTTCTCTAGCATGAGAGGGTTGAGACGGGGACTTTCTTTCTCATATATTCCTAAGCTTTTTTGGGAAGAACTTGTATTGGAAATTGAAAGAAAGAAAGAAAAAAAAGCTGAAGGCTTGTGGAGTCACTGAGAGGGTTTTAGTGGCTGGAAGACATGAAGTTGATATTAACCATTTATTCCTAAGCTTGTTGTGGAAGCACTGGTTCTGGAAATACAAAAAATGGAAAGAAAAAAATGCTGAAGGCTTGTGGGGTCACTCTGAGGGTCTTAGTGGCTGCAATAGATGAAGTTGATACTAACCTGGCTAAACACAAGTGCAAGGATGGAGAAACTTGGGCAACTTAACAAGCAATGCCTCTCTACTTGAGGAGTACTCTCCTTTAGTGATGCTTGTCTAACGATAATGTATAACTGAAAGGTAATAGAATATTGACTACTACCCGATCGACAAACTGTGATGGATGCTATACGACAATGCATAGTTGCTTCTTAGTTGGGCTCGGTCCTGACACTGGTGAGAAGGCCTAAGCTTGAAACTTGATTCTATTTCATCGATTTGATCTTGCTCAAATTTGATTGTGTAAAGGAATAGTATAAGAATGCAGTACAGTTTCCCCTATTGATACTAACTTCCCCAGAAGGTATTGGACAAAAAGGTATTATTATCAGCAAATAGGCCTTTGTAAGAAGAGCATTTTTACAAGTCTTTTTCTTATTGAAGATTCTATATTTTATGAACATTCTATATATTCACAACTTTCTATAATGAATTACCATGCAAATTTGGTTCATTTGTTACCAAAATATATGGATTAAGGATTTGTACTATGATCCTTAATGTTTTTGTTGGAAAGTAAAGCATTTATTGTACCCGTGCTCGCATAATGTAATTTGTTTCTGTGAGTGTTGTGGCTCAGTATGAGGTTATCATAATTTTTTATTTTCAGTTAATTGCAGTGGGTTATGCTATCATGACTACAAGATCATTAGACTTGAACTGGAAAACGAGAGCATTGCGAGTCTTGCCTATGTTTCTTCTGCCAGCATTATCTTTCATTTCTTATTCAGCAGTAGGAAGCTTCACAAGAATGTGTGAGTATACCAGCCAGTCTATTTCTACACTCGTAATGAACCTCATTAGTGAGTTTTAATGTGTAAGCATTCCAGCCGGTCTATTTCTGCACTTATTATGAACCTCATTAGTGAGTTTTAGTTTTTTCTACCTATACCATATTAATTTTTATTTATTTATTTTTTATTTTGCTTTTTAATGTATTTGTCCATGTTTTGGGTTGCCTTTAATGCATGTAATAATGCTTTACTGCTTTTTCATAGAAATAAATTTAAATGCTAAGATTGATAGGTTAATCAATTTCAGTTCATAATGAAAATGCTAACTTTTTGCAATATGAATAGAACGNTGTAAGCATTCCAGCCGGTCTAATTCTGCACTTATTATGAACCTCATTAGTGAGTTTTAGTTTTTTCTACCTATACCATATTAATTTTTATTTATTTATTTTTTATTTTGCTTTTTAATGTA
This sequence comes from Fraxinus greggii, assembly GCA_903798315.1. Classification (NCBI taxonomy): domain Eukaryota; kingdom Viridiplantae; phylum Streptophyta; class Magnoliopsida; order Lamiales; family Oleaceae; genus Fraxinus; species Fraxinus greggii. The sequence goes on from CAIGRK010148243.1 coordinate 3,648, forward strand.
TTTGTCCATGTTTTGGGTTGCCTTTAATGCATGTAATAATGCTTTACTGCTTTTTCATAGAAATAAATTTAAATGCTAAGATTGATAGGTTCATCAATTTCAGTTCATAATGAAAATGCTAACTTTTTGCAATATGAATAGAACGGAGTATTATGTGAAATGTGTCCACGGATGAATCAACGCCATTCTTACATTAATCATACCTAAAAGAGTTAACAACCTTTGCTTGCAGTGATATAGTATATTGGTTGTCATTACATGACATCATTTTGGAATTCACGTTTTATCAGAGATCCAAAATATGGGAATATGTATTGTTGAACTAGGATCTGATGTAACTGAGTTAATAGGTTGAGATAAGTGGATATTTCTGGGTATTGGATCATTAGGATGACTTTATTTACTGAATTTGAAATATTCCATTCAATGCCATCTCATATATGATTGTGGGTGTTGGCTCAATGCAAGGTTTTGTGACCTTTAGATGCTTGTTTGTGCTGCAAAAGGTAATTAGAAATTGAGTAACTTTTTAATGAATCTATAAATGTTCTGAAAAGATCTTTACATACATACTTTTCCATGAGTGCACTTCTTTAAGGAAGCTTGCCACTTGTCTTTTTTTATCTTAGGTAAGATAAGTGGTGTTAAATTATTTCCTATTTTCACACACGATTTCTTAGGTGATCGGAAGGACCATAAGACTTTGGAAACGCTTCGGACCGAGAGGCAAGCAAAAATAGATGAACTCAAAGAGAAGACAAATTACTACACTACCCAACAGCTTATACAGGTGATAACTGCAAGCTAGCTGCATTTTTGCATTTATTGATTCATTTATTCTTCATGCAGGGAGTTCGCACCAAGCTAGCAGTGCAAGTGGTTGCAAAATATTCAGGCTAGAAATATGGTTTATTTCTCTCGGTAGAGCATGTTTGGCTAAGCTTAATAATAGTACTACAGTTATCTCTAAACTAATTTCCTATCTTTAAATATGTTTGGATAACATTTTTCTTATTTCTAATTAGAAAATGTTTTTTAAAAGTAACTCTTACCTTAGTGTGAGCATTTTTATCTTTGACCAATAAAATAATTATTTATTTTAAAACACATTTAAGCAAACATGCTCTAAGTTGGGTTTCCGTGACGTCCTTATAACCAACATGCCATCCCTCTTATAGTTGATTTGGAATGTTCTTGATTAGATCCTTATATTGAGTCTTCAGTGCAGAGGTACGACCCTGACCCAGCAGCCAAGGCAGCCGCTGCAAGTGTACTTGCATCCAAGTTGGGTGCTGATTCCGGTCTGAAAGTATACGTGGGGGAAGAGAATAAGATGGATGCCCCTTCTGGAAAGAGCAATGATGTGGAAGTTGCAAGGACTACCGGACTTCGTAACAGGAAGGCATCTAACTCTAAATTTGATGGCCCAGAGACTGCGTCCATGTACCATCCTGAAGAAGGCATGCTTAATAAAATGGAGTCTGAGGGCGACCTTGATGATATTTCTCAGCAACATCAGTTGGTTGTTGAACATCGCCCTCAAACTGGTGGAATTTCACAAGATGGGGGATGGCTTGCTCGAATCGCTGCATTGCTTGTGGGGGAGGACCCCACACAATCTTATGCACTTATATGTGGAAACTGCCATATGCATAATGGTAAAACAATAACTAGTTATATGTTTGGAGTAGCATTTTGATGTAGGATTTCACAGGTCATGCGTGTTCTCTTTTCATGTTTGCAGGGCTTGCAAGGAAAGAGGACTTTCCGTACATAACTTACTATTGTCCTCACTGCAATGCATTGAATAGAACTAAACAAGTGGATGAAGGGGTTCTGGGTGGATCAAATTCCCCAACACCAACTAGCGTGGTCAATACTGAGGTGGTTGCCCGTGCTTCCGTTGTTGACACGGTTTCTGCTAGCAGTACTGTGGCTGCTGCTGTGGAAACAACATTGGAAGGTAGCTGAAAATTTGTGTGAATGTGGATTTGAGAGGTTATAACATATATTTCCTGATTGTTGCGAGTGTAAGAAGTTTCTTTGTATCACACATCTTTGAACATGAAATCTGCTATACATTTGCTCAACAGCCAATATTTTCTACTTTTTCGTTCTTTAATTGTTTGCTGAGTAGCATCAAATTTCGCCAATTGCACGAACTTAAGAAAAAATTATTCATGAGTTTCGACTAGTTGATAATTTTGAGCATTTCCTGTACAATTCAAGGTCAGTGCTTCTCCTTCCAATGCCATCATAACTACCTTCAATGCTATCAAATACATTATGAAAACTAAGATTCTCTCTACATAAATCGAAGTCACAAATATCTTTGCAAAATCATCCAGCCTTCGGATCAATTGTCATTTTCGTAGAATTTAAGGTTAATGCCTACCTACATAATCATTCTGGAGGCCAGTTTCGTCTTCTTTCTTCATTATTGATAACCCTTACTTGCATCACGATGCACACGGGAATGCGTTAATGACTGGGTGCGAGCGTTGAGCATGAAAAAGCCCAGTTGGAAGTTTTAATACAACACAACTTCAAATCTTCAACGATCATCTGCAAAAAAGTACTAACGTTTCCTCCACATAACCAGAAATCCATTTGCAAGAGACTTCAAATTTTCCCAAACTGATGACTTTCCTTCAGGTTCTGCATCTTCACTTGGCTCTCTGTACAATTCCCTAGGTAAAAAACTGACGAATTTTTAGCAAATCGTGGAAAATACGAATTTCCATGTAAAAGTATATAGCAATTTTCGTAATATAACTTATCAATGGATCGGATACTCCCTCTGGAACCCTATTCTATATAGTACATGCATATACACACACAGATTTCAGCCTGCCTTGAGGAAAAAGAATGACAGATGGCAAATTCCATCAGGTGCCTGTGTCATAGCATACCTATTCCAAGTTTAGGGTATAGTTCAAATATAATAAACATCACAATATAAAGTAATCTGAGCTATTGCTGACAGGGCACCGGATGATTAATCCAAATTTTAGAACACACCGACATAACATGTCACGCTATAAGCTAGAAATAATGAAAATTACCTTGATGACTTCCCTTTTTGAGCTTTGGGCTTCGCACCATCAAATTTCAGCGTATCATCAGGTCCTGTCTCTTCTTTCACATAATCCTCTGGTTTCTCAGGATGTGAATGCAAAATTTTGTCAACTTCTCCTACTCGATGAGGTTTAGTAGCAACATATTTGGAATTTTGATTCTCCAGCGAATTCTTGTTATAGGTTCGACCGTCTTCACTAATATTTGCATTGAATGTAGATACATTGCCTGAAACTTGTGCAGCATCAGTGGAAGAACCACTCGACAACTCTTCAGTTGACATCTCATTCTTCTTCATACTATAATTTCCCACTGAACTTAAATCTTTTATGCCCATGGATGACATTTTAGAGTTGTATTCCAGCTCCTGAAGGATCTGCCTGATAACATAGTAAGAGCCACCAGCCTCTTTCATAGCCTTAAAGGCAGTTGGGAACTTCCCTGCATTCTTGGCTTTATACCTGCCAACCAGTAGAACATATTAACTTATATATTACAACCCTCATATAGATATATCATCAATAACATAATAAAAGAACTCAATAACCATACCAAATTAGTTCTCACATGCACTGCTAGATTTCTGAATGATTTATCTAGAGTTTTTAGTCCAATATAACTTAGGCGAGAAGTCTAATAAACATGAGTAATGACCGTAAAATCACACAATTGCAAACTTACTGCAATACAGGAGTATGGCTACCCCCTTCATTGGGTATGTGCGCTCAGCAAGGCAAGAATAGCACTTGATTGACATCTTTGACTAATATGATTTCTGAGAGAGTAATAACCAAGTCCAAAACTCTGATAATTTCAAGGCATATTTATTGTAAATTTGGCAAACAATTCAGCAACTATATTGATGCAAAAGACCATTTTTTGAAAGTAAGAAATGTGGTTACACACTGTTCTGTCAGTTGAGAACAAAATAAAATACTCAGATCCCATTTTGCATCAAGCATCAGCGTTTCTTCAAACTGATCATAAGAGGTCCAAAGAAATACAAGAGATACTCTACATAAACAATGAAAGAACACATTCCGACGTATTCATATTCAGCATTTGCAGAAAACAATGTCATCATAAGCTTGCAACTGAAAAGAAAGCAAGGGTGAAAGAAAGATACTTGTTAACAAAACTTTCCACCATGGCTCTACGTTCATCCTTTGAGACCTTTTTATGAGATCTTTTGACTTTGGTTGTATCAGAAGGAACAGAAGCAGAAAATAATCTTCCATGCCACTTTATAATAGATCTATGCCCAATACTGGATGTCTCAATGTACACTGTGATGCACCCAGATAGATACATTGTTAGAATAACAGAACACCAAATTATTTCTTGACAAGAATTTCATAAGATTCAGTGCTTTTCTCAAGTTAAAGAGATCATGCACAATATATATAAAATCATTATCATGTATAGCTGAAGTGGAGTTAGGGTCATATTTGGCATCTAATCTCCAATCACAAAAAACTGGGCAGAAACTTTATTGTACTAAATATGAGAAATATATAAGCATGAGTCTACATCTTAGTTTTCTGAAATTTTTAATATTTCTGACATGTAAAAATTTCTTTAACATTTACCTTTAACCAGCACACGCCAGTTCCTCGTGGAAATACATTTGAAAAACAAGAAAAAATGAAGTGACTTGCATACATTTTAACACTTAGATAGGATTGGAAACAAGAAATTATTTTAATTACAATCAAGTTAAAGGATAGGACATCTACCAGCAAGGGAAAAAAGAAAATGAAAAAGAACATAGAGTATCACGTCAAAGATGAACTATTTAGTTCCTTATCCATTAATGCACAAGAGCAGCTAAACAATGACGGGGGTTTAGTCGTATCATGATTCATAAACCATTCCGCTTCTGCTGGGCCTTGCACACTTTTTCACTTATCTTTTTCTAAAACTTCTTTCTGTTGTAGCTCAAAAAAGATAGAAATATAAGTGAATGTTCGATCTCATTTTAAGTAAGCGTGGATGCAATGCCAGATTTTTTTTCTTATGCTCCTACCCATGCGTCGATGGGGGGTTTGACATCACCCCTTACAACAAGGCGGGCGTGAAGCCTTACCTAAAGAGTTACATCAAGAGGAGGAAGAGAAGGCTGGAAAAAATAACTACATGTGGAAGTAAATAAATTATTATGCAAATCACTCGTGGAGGGATTATCTCTATTACAAGATCTAATGATAGTTTAACTATCCAGTTTATTATAAATTGAGAGAATACAAATTAGATCGCCCATGCACTATGATTTTCTAGCCAATAAATTATTTACACGCCTTATGGTATCAAAAAAATCAGTTCCAGCTCCAAGTTGATAGTACATTCAACTTAACTAAAAAATAATGCAGTTGTAGCTTTATTTTCAGATAATTTTTCAATTAACAAATCAACATACATTTTTTTTTTAAAAAAAAAGTGCATAAATATAATTATACCTTGACGGGGATTTGCAATATGACGTCGAAATTGAAGATAGTGGCGGACGTTGGGAGACCAGAACATACTCCGAACGAGTCTCATATGCCCTGAAATAAAGAACGCCGGTTGATTTATACTTCAATTCTCAAGTAAAATGTTAATTGATGCAAACACCCTCTACAGAAATTAAAATAAAAACGAAGAAAGAGCGGGTAAACAGAGAAGATCGATCTTCAAATACCAAAAGAATTGTCGCGGTAGCGTACGGCGGAAGTGGCGGAGAGGAGTGGTGTAGGCGTGTAGCAATTACGGGGCGCGACAATGGGGTTTTGAAAAGGGGAACCTTAAACCTTAAAACCTTAGGTTGACGCACATTCCAATATATTTTGGGTGAATTGTGGTTGAAAAATAAAGTAAATTTATTAATGTGATAAAAAATATTACTTTATTGAAGAATGTGTTTTTGAAAATGCGTAGAAAAATAGAAATGAAAATTTTTACGTGTACTAACAAGGGCTAAATATAAAATAGCTTGTTTGTTTAATTTTGAAAAAATATAGTCCTTTCAGACCATGAATTTGATTAACAAGGACCAACTTGGAGAGGAAAATTAAAAAAGCCTTGATTGCAAAATTTAAGATATTTTTCAAAATGACCTCTTTTTCTCATCGTATTTATTCAAGCTAAAAGACTCACCATATGTTTTTATTTTTATTGATTTCATCACATTTTTATCGCGTCATTTCAAACCTATTTTCCCGCTACATTCCCTTCTCACTTCCCTCTTATCCTAAGTACATATTTAACATCTCAACATATCACTTCGTCTTAATAAATAAGAAGACATCAATACATTTTTGACACATCAATACATTTTTAACACATCAACACATTACAACTTGATATTTTTTTCATTTTTTAAGAAACGTCAAAAATGACCCCTCAATATTGAGTTACTATTTGAGAACTTAACAGACTCATGAGTTCCTCTCAATTTCACAATATAGAGATTGAAGGGAATCTTGGAAGACGGGATGGGGAAATGAAAATAAGAAAAGGGATTAGAAACACACATAGGATGAGCAATGAAGATAGAATTGAAGAGGTCGACAAGATTAAATGAAAGTAATTTTAATTTTTAATGATGTCATACTATACATTTGACCTATAAATAAAGCATTTTGTATGAAATTTTTTAAAATTAGGGTTATATTTTGACCTTTATAAAATGACTAGTTTGGAAAATAAAAAAGACTTTCCCTTGAGCTGATTTGTGTTTCAATCAAGTAGGTTGACTCGTCACTTAAACTTATAACGATAGACGTCAAGATCTAAATAGCAAAGTTAATGTTGAAAGATCTAAATAGCAAAGTTAATGTTGAGTCATCATAACATATATGACGAAATCCTCCAATAGTATATGTTGAGAAAATGCAAAGAGAATCCCACGTCAATTTCATATGGGGCAAATGATATGTTTACAAGGCTTGGCCTACTCCCACCTATTAGATCCACTTGTTGGTAAGGAATCCCTACTCGAAAGATATCGTCTTTTAACAACAATATTAAAAAGCTGAAACTGTTAATTCCAAATATACCGTCCATGAGCTTTAACAGATAATTACTTCTTCGCGCGCTCAGGCTTTCTTCGCCTCGTGCTGCTTTGTTGGGGGCGGGAATAGAAAGCGGAATATCCACGCAGCCAATATTGCTCCTACAAAGGGACAGATCCAGTAAACATAGAATTGTTCCCATGTATTGTGCTTATTATGTACATACACCCACCCGAATGCCTGCAATGAAATTAGACACGATAGATAGCCAGTTATAACACAAGCTTCGCGAGAAATAGCAAATAAAAATAACAAAAAATTAAGAAAGAAATAATTACACAAAATGTTCTGATGTTCTGATATTAGCACACTTGTTATAACAAACAAGACTAAAGCAGCCAATCCTTTCGGTAGCATCTATGAAGCTACATGCAATTTGAACTCGAGGGTTGTAGATTCTCTCTGTGAGGCTAAGTTGTCCCATGTAGCCACATTAGAAATACCAAAACTAGAATCTGAATACTATGTTTGGCAACTTAATTGATCGGCAGGAAAATCAGTGGTATTCTACACTAAGAAACTTCTAACCACATGCTCGAAACTATCACTTAGCAAAATTCTTCTAACAATTTTGAAGATAGTTAAGTCTGTTTAGGGAAGAAGAGAATCAAGAAACAAAATGCAAATATAAGACTTCAAAGAACGACTTTGACTTTCCAGACGATTTGACCGCTGTTACAGATCAGAACTCTTATAATGTCCTAAAACTCTACCTAAAAATTTATTATATAGCCAATCTCTAGAGAACAAATTTGACTACTTACTACTTAAAAATGTTAAAAGTCATGCTTCAAAAGCTCTCTGCACTTTTTCTAGTTCACGATTTCAGCCTAGAGATTTGCATATGTAACTAAAGAGAAGTTGAGATCAGCAAATTAGTAAGCTAAATATGAATCTAAATTAATTATTTGGCTTTGTAACAGACTGCGCCCCATTCATTAGTTTGAAGACATACATGATTCGGTAGTTTGAAGAAAAAGAAGCAAATTTAAAGATACACTCTTTGAATTGGAAAGTTAAAAAGAAAATGATTGGTTCTTCCGAAGGAAGGAGAAAAATCCAATCACGTGGAAAGAGATCAGAAGTTAATGAAAGATGTAACTTCCAAAACCAACTTTAAGGTCAGTGTAAAGGAAAGTATCACTGCTTGCCGCGATGTCCTAATTAGGGTGACAGCATTTGAGGATCAGTTACAGTTTGGTGCATAGAGGAAAATAGAGAAACCTGGTAGTTGAGGATCTCAGTAATTTGACATCCCATAACAGGACGATAATTATGGGATGAGTGGATCCCGTAAATGTAAATATGGGGGCCAAATCACATAACTAATGTCAAAGCTTAATCACATTAGCAATCTAAACATTTTGATTTCTTTTCAAACACAATCATGTACCATCTCAATGGGAAAAGTAACTACTATATTCTAAGTTGGCTTTTGGGATATGAAATAAAAAAGTTAAAGACGAAAGGTTCGGCAGATACGTTTTCCTTATGTTCTATAGGAAGAAGAAACACAGTCATGTACCATCTCAATGGGAAAAGTAACTACTATATTCTAAGTTGGATTTTGGGATATGAAATATAAAAGTTAAAAGACGAAAGGTTCGGCAGATATGTTTTCCTTATGTTCTATTTCGTTTCTTTAATTTTGATTAGTCAGCAATTTTAAAGGATTTAGGTATTCTACAGTAATCATAGATATATCATCGTATAGTTTCAGAATCTAGCAAAAGAACAGAATAGAGATGCACCACTTATATTGGCAGGATTCATAGAAGGTCCAGTATAACTTGAACCGGCAACAACTAGCGAAACAGTTGACATGGCAAGCAATCAATTCTTCACATGTGGGTTGCTTAGACCCCTAAGGGCGATGATTGTGAACGTCAAAACTCCCTCAGCAACGGCTCCAGTGTGCAAGTCAACCTTCAAAGAAGGACCCCCAAGCATGTGTTTGTATTGCATCGGCATAACCTCCATAATTGCAAGAGCACCGCCTACTGCACCCGCTGCCTGTCAAGGATACAAGAAACAACTTTACCATTCTCGTTCCTAGCATAACATATACTTAACTTGTGGCAAAGCTTCGCATTAGTCACCGACTTTGTTTTCTGCAAACTCATTATTCAAGTTTGCACTTTGTTGTAATTTGGTCGTTCAGTTAAAATCTGTGAATTTTTCTACGAAGTCGGAAGTTCATTTTTTTTCTATCTCGAATTTCAATATATCTAGTCCAGCCCTCAGCAATCTAGATTTTCACAAAGATATCATCAATTGACAATTTCCACATATTAAACTACGCTTGAATCAAGCAACTAGGATGATTATATTCTATGCTTAATATCTGACTACTATGAAAATGAAGAGCAAGCAAGTCATGCCTTGGTAGGAAATCGGAGGGCAGCAGGCGCCTCCAATACCAGCGGCATAGAAGGCGGCGATGGCAGTGGGATTGAAGGTAGCGCCACCCAACACATCGGCATGCCGAACAAGAACAAGAGGATAAAAACGAGAACAGTGGTGATGAAAATAGTGGGTAGGCCTTGGGCTACTCTGAGAGCAGAAGCCACCACAAATGTGAGTGCGCCCAACGTCGATGCGCAAAAAACCCACAAAAAAGTCAGTACCCCATCGGCTACCGCTACCTTAATAGCACCCATTGAAGTACTGGGTCAGTAGAAAACAGCAGATTTTTCACTCAGGCATATAATTCTCTTCTCTCTCGTGGCCGGATGAACAGAGAACGAGGACAGTAGAAAAAATTGGTTGATTCACCAACTTTACATGGGCCAGTATAAGCACTTACTGAATGAATGAATGTATTCAAGCGCAGATGGAGGCGAAGGTCCTTGTTTGGTTGTCACTTGTCAGTTCAGTATTTGATTGGTCACTGAACTTATAGAAGGATTTCAATTTAGTCCCTATACTTTTCTAAATTATTATCTAACAATAAAATATGTTTTACATTGGTCACTGAACTTTAGAGTATGTTTAGCCCCCTGTTTGGTTTGGATAAAAATTGATACGAGTGGTTGAAAAGTTGAAAAAATTGTCATGTTCGTAAAATATATGGTTAAAAATGAATTTGATAAAAAAAAAAAAATTAGGTCAAACAATGGCTTAGTACTATTTTAAATGCTTATAAGTTGTGAGTTTTACACATTACATAGAGTTAAGTATAATAATTGTTGATTATAGAAATTGTGTAGATAAAAAGCGTGTGCAATCAACTTAAACTATGTTTGATAAAGATTAAAATCATATTTTTAGTAGATATTAATGGGAGTTGATAAAATGTGTGTGTTGATAATCAAATAAGATACCATAATTGCTCTAATACTGCTTGTTATGAATTCAGTCAAAAATAATTAAAGACGAGAAAATATGGACAATATGAAAATAATGAAACACACAAAAACCAAGTTTTTTGTGAAAGATGAGGATAATTTATTATACCAAAAAACTAAAATAATTTTTACTAGATTTAATTCTCTCAATCTAAGTCTAAACATTTCTCTCGAATTTCTAATGTATACGACGATTATCTAATTGTTATTATTTTTAGTATATCTTTTAAGTCTCTTAAGAGCCTAAACCTTATGGAGTATATATAAGACTCAAATTTTAGAGGTATAGATGAAATAGAACACAAAATCGCGTCAAAAACCAAACATGAATGAAATTCCTGTCGCACAAGCAATGTCGCGGCGCTATGCGAAGGCCAGTGTTGCATCACCGGCTTTTCTACATCCTTCTGTGCTGTCAGTGTAGGTTCTGTCCCAAAACTTTCAAAACACATCATCCATTTCAAAGTCCTTATCCTAATCAAAATCTCAATTCATGATAAAATTTGATCTCTGATCAAATCGAACTTCCAAACCAACATTATCTAGGCTTCGTCCATGAATTAAACTTCCAATTCATATGGAATTTGAGTTACAAAGTATAACAAACTCTACCTTAACACAAATCTCATAGTAAGGTATTACTCTTCACTCATCATGCCATTTTCTACTCTTCCACCATACATCTTCTGGACACCCCATGCCCCTGTCAGGTATATTCAACAGTTGTGAACTAAATCCAAATTCTCTGCGCAACATTCTTACTTGAATTATCCCGTTCACTTCCAGCTATAGTCGAGTCAATGAATCAGTTCAAATCATCACGAGCAATTCCAACTCCACCCGAGTTGTCAAACCTGCTCGAATCACCACAAGTAATATGATCAACAAGATCACAACAAGCTCCACCTTGGCTACTAGAGGATCCCCCATTATTATTGTTTGAACCACCGCGAACAATCCGATCACAATCAATTCTACCCGAGCTAATACTTATTGAACCATAAGTTGTAGCTACATCCACAGTAACCGTCGAACCTTCTAATACATATAATCGGGGATTTTCTCCGTCCCCTTAACACAATCGGGGCACCCTTGCTAACTTTCAAAACTCCACCTCCACGGTATACATATACCCTTTTGAATCGAGAGCATTCAAAGATATTACATTTCTATTTATACCAGAAATGTGTCGAACCGGTCAAATTTTCTAACCTTCCCATCAAACATATTGATTTTGACATTACTAATCCCAACGATTTTACAAGGCTCATTATTTTTCATCATCACTGAACTCCTTGTAACTATTTCATATGAAAAAATCAATCCCGATTTAAGCACATATGAAAAGTGCAAGCCAAATCAAAAATCCAATTCTCATCAGGTTTGGAGTCACTTTCAGTAATAGCCAAAAGATCTTCATAACTATCTTCTTCTGCAAGATTGACATTGCCGAAATTTTTTGGCTGTTCATTCTGATCTGTAGTAGCAAACTTGTTTCGCCACTTATTGTAATCCCCCTTCATGCGCTCATTGTTGTTGCAATACCAACAAACTTTATCACTGTTGCCATCATTGGCTCTATCCCTTCCATGATCACATGTCTTCCTTTCGTAAACAACAAAACTCCATGTCTAGGCCTCAGAATAGACCACCGGATGCTTCATCTTTTTCTTGGAATAAAGCACTTCATAGACCTCTTCAATAGTAAGAGTATCCCCGACTATAGATAATGAGATCTCTAAAAGTCACATATGAAGGTGGCAACGAATATAATAATATCAATCTTAAATCCTATTCATCATACTTGACCTCTAGGTCTCCAAATAAGCGACGATTCCTCTGAACACCGATAGATGATCTTTCAGAAATCCACCTTCCATCAAACTATGAGAATACAAGCGCTGTTTTATGTGTAACTTACTTGTCAAGCACTTTGTCATAATAAGCAGCTCCAATTTTAACCACAACTAGTGGCAAGTTTCTCCTTTATCACATACTGAAGAATTTGATTAGAAAAATGAATATGTATTTGTGACAAGGCTTTCCGATCCTTTCATTGCTTCTCCTCCACAGTCATTGCTGCAAACATTCTATCTATCCCCAATAAAGTATGATCAATATCCAATTGAGCAAGAACCGCTCGCATCTTGATCCGTTACAAAGAATATCTAATAATATAAATTTCAGGCATGAGTTATTATATTACCTTTCTCAGGTTGATATGATTTATGGTTATTATATTTTCATGAAGTTGACAATACTCTCATGAATTTTAAAATTGTTTGTATTTGGTCTCTTAATGGGGGATCAAACTTCAATGGATATGTGAATCATATTTCAAATCAAGAATGTTAGTCTCTTAATTCGTTTTGTTTACATCCGGGGAAAGATTAATCAATTGGGATCAGAAAAACTGAAGTCTCTTGTCCAATTTAACTACTCCATGTGATTCATTGTCTACTCAGTAATATACTTTTTGCAAGTTTATGGTTTTTCTTTTTGTTTTATCTAAATTACAGTTATGTAATTGTTTTAATTTAAAATTGCTTAACTTGTAAGGAAGAGAAATTTAAGGAGAATTGCATACTAATGCTCTCTATGAACTTTTGAGCTTCGAATATTGTTTTATGCTATAAGCATCTTTCAATTATGGATTGTGAATTGCCTGTTGATTTTAAACCACTTCTGTCTAATATGTTCTTGGATGACTTGTGATAGTAATATCATATTGCCATTTTCTAGGCTTTTAATAATGCTTTAGTCCCTCTTGCAGTCCAAGAAACTTTCCCCTACATATTTTCTGTGAGCAAATTTTTACAAGCAAGTGTAGTCGTATGGTGGAAGTTATTCTGATTTATTCTGCACTGAGTATATGTAAATTTCATGAACTAGCCAATTTTTTCTTTATCTTGCAGACTGCTGCATTTGATCTAGTTGGCACAATTGTGTATGAGATTGATCAGAATCCATACCAAAGCAGGTTCTACATTGGAATAATTGAAGTTATTGAGGCAGGTGGCCTACTCAGTGTGTGAATATGTTTTCCTTTTCTACCTTCGCACCATCATTCTTGGTCTTCTTGCAGACTGCTGCATTTGATCTGGTTGGTACAATTGTATATGAGATTGATCAGAATCTATACCTGAGCACGTTCTACATTGGAATAATTAAGTTACTGAGACAGGTGGCCTACTCAGTGTTGATTCTATTTTCCCGTTCTGCCTTGGAACTGTCATTCTTGTTCTTCTTGTAGACTGCTGCATTTGTTCTGGTTGGCACAATTGTGTATGAGATTGATCAGAATCCATACCAGAGCACGTTCTACATTGGAATAATTGAAGTTATTGAGGCAGGTGGCCTACTCAGTGTTGAATCTGTTTTCCTATTCTACCTTGGAACTGTCCTTCTTGGATTTTGGATACGGGGCCAGATAACTGCATATTCATGTGCTTATATATTATTCTTTTCAAGCATGAAAATAGCAAAATAAAGGTTCATCAAGGTTCGATTTTTTTCTTTTCCATTTTTTTGGTGACTGTAAAAAAGAAAAAAACAGTATGCTAATACTTATGTTTGCTTAGTTTGTCATTTATATAATAATAATAAAATTATTTTGATAGTTTGCCTACAATTATTTTATATCCTACATTTCTATTTTGATTTAACTTATTAATGCTTATTTTTTTTTCAAAGTTCTTTAATACATCAGATTAGTAAATACAGCTATTCTAACATATGTTATTTAGATTGCTGATGTGCATCTTTATCTAATATCAAACTTCAAGCTCTAGGTTATGCACTTACAGAATAAGATTTAAAAATTATATAGAATTAGAGAGGAGGAGTGTAGTGGAGTGGGAGGTACGTGCTTGTAAAAACGAATGTCTTACAAGATCATGCCCCTGTGTCCTACTCTTGGCTTTAGGGGAACACCATCATGCATACAAGAATCACATTCATTTCCTTATATGATTAAAAAAATTCATTCACAAATATTACTAATATTTACAGTGAAAACCTTTGATTTAAACACTAAATTCATAGTCACTTAAGAGCTTAATATTGATATTGAAAAATTCATCGTGTTCTATATATATACTTATATATAAGCATTTTTCAGAAGTTCAACTAATTTATAATTAAATGATTTCAATTCTTTCCATCATTTAAATGCATGTGAAGTATAATCTAACTTTATAAGTCACTTTTCTAATCAATAACTCTTTAAATTTTCTCGATTTTCTAAT
>CAIGRK010148312.1:0-11097 GCA_903798315.1 Fraxinus greggii
AAATGGATAGGAACAATTAAATAATTAATTAATCAATTAATTTAATATTGCAAGTGCACGGTTCATTAACAAGTAGTAAAATTGATTTTTAAATCCAAGTAAACTACCCACAGAGGTTGTATTGGTTTAAATTCAAATAAACTAAGCTTTAACTAAAACAATAAAAACTTGAGATTTCTCTATGACTAGATTGTAACCTACTTATGAAGGCAATACCTAAATTAATGAGAATCAATGGAAAAATGTGATTAATGCAAGTGTTTATGAAAGTCAATTGATGAAAAGCACACTAGGATCCCAATTCCCTTTAACCATAACGATACAATTTGACAACATGATTCAATTATGATGTGATATTCCTAATTTGTTTAATAATCTCTGACGAGTAGAATTAACGTATTCTCACATGTGACTCGACCATATTGTTTATGACATATGCGAACATATAAGAATCCATTAACGATTTATGAGTACTTAATGATCAAGTAAAGCATAGCGGTATATATCTATCACTTATCTGGTTTTTTGACGATTAACACTGTGTTTAACTTATTTTTCATCTTTCAAGGGTAAAATAAGCCACAATATTCATGCAATTATTGTGCATATGATTGTAAAGAAAATAATTTCATGAAAATCGTTCAATAATTGAAAACATGTTTGAATGTCAAAAAGAAATATTAAATATTCATGATACAGGATTCATTGTAACCCTAGCATAGATTTGTAGCCTAACATATTGTGAAGAAGAAAGTAAAAGATGTAAAAGTTGTTCATCACTCGGAAATTCTTGAATTCAATCTTGAAGTTCTTGAAATTCAATCTTGATGTATTATTTGCCTTCTTTTCCAATTAATTCTCTACCCCCTAATTATGTTGATAGTTTGTATTTATAGTCTTCTCCTAGAAGTCCCAAAATTCTCTAAAATTTGTGCAAATAATGGCCCAAAAGGAAGAATCCCGGATAAAATAGAATTCAACACAAAAAACAATTTCTAGCTGTGTGTTTGCACGGGGGATTGCTTAGGAAACACTTGGGTGGTCACCGAGGCACATGTTTTTTTCCCTTTGTTATTGATAAACCAAGTAGGACAATCGCTCGACTATTATAATTTTGTAGTTGTGCAGTTATAAAAACTTTTATACACTGCATTTTGGTCACTAAATTCGGTTCTTGCCTCTTTTAAGCCATTTTCTCTTACATTTTTGATCCTCAACTTCTAGTTGCATCCAATTGAACCCTTAACATTTTTAATCTTCATTTTTTGGTCTGAGTCAACTATCAAAATGTTGCAATTTAGTCCCCATACTTTGGGTTTAACCCTTCTTCTTTTCCACTTGCTTAGAAATGGGTCCAAAATTGAAAAAAGGAAATGAAACTAAATTAAGTAGAATTCACTATTTTGACAACATAAAACTTAGTAATATGACCCAGATAAGTCCCCAAAATGCACTTATCAAACACTTTCAAACTAAAACCTTTATTTGTCCTCGAACAAAATAAAACAAAACTTAAGAATAAACCATATTACTATCCTAACCAAATCACAAGTAACAAACTCGATGTTGAATTGCTTACCATATGCCTCAGGTTTGAAATTAAGTAGCGCTTTAGAAAGATCCAAACAACAAAAAAAAAATAGATATTCAATTATCCAATGCTCGATTTAGTGTGTGTGCGTGAGAGAGAGAGAGAGAGAGAGAGAGAGAGAGAGAGATTATCCAACATGGAACTCACAACCGTACTAGAACGCAACCAATTATGTTATGTTGATTTACACAATCTCAATCCTCTTGTGGTCATTTTTTTCTTAACGCATTTCATGCAAAATCACTCCTTATGCTATTCTTTCCAATCCCGAAATACTTCTAGCACATGTGGCTTCCTAATAATCATTATAATGTATTTTTCTACACAAAGTGATCAGAGTTAGACACTTGTAAACTTGGAAGGAAGATATTATTTCTCAAAGTCATATCGCCAGTATCTAGAGTTTAAATCTCAAAATCCTTATCGGGACCATTTTCTTTTGATAGTCTAAATCACCTTTTTCTTTCGTTATGAATATATTTTGATATTTGCTCTTTTGTTGACATCTTACGTACAAGACTTACATCAATTAAACTTTCTAAATGACCCCTATAGCGAGTTTTAGGCAGATGACTTCCAAGTCAGATAACCATAGGCGCTATATCTTAAAAACCATAGTAGGCTTAATCACTCGACAAAAAAAAAAGGCTAAGAAGAGAGATATAAGATGCATCATACTTTTATTATATTAGATTTGAACTTTTAAATTGGTCAGTGCCTGTGATAGACTCCTTAACTCAAAGTCCTTCAACCAAAGATCTGATCCAATAACTCCAAACCATCAAATTCTATGAGCAAAGGCACTAACATTCCGACCCCCAAACTACTTTCTATCAGTTCGATTTCTATATCAAGGAGTTGCAAATTCTATTTAAACATAGGTCAACACATCAACAATTAAATCCACATAATCAAGCCATGCTCTAACATGAGTCAATAATGGCTATGTGCTCAAATAATTAAATCTAAAATGGATAAGTATTCAAGTAAAAGCACCAGTTATGGTGTTATCTAGTATTCTAGCTAAAGCTATGCTTAATCCAAAGAAATATCATCATAGGCAATAAGCCAGTCAATGCTAAACTAGACACTATCTTTGAATTTTTTTTTTCCAAATTAAATTAGTTATATAGACTCAATAAAGTAGTTGAAAAGTAAGAAAAAAAGATCCTAAGTCCCTAAATACTTATCCAACGTTATACTAGAATAATACATTGTTCCCAATGTAAAAGTAAAAATAATTAAAAATAATTGAGTAGGGGATCGAAACTCGTCAGGGGTCGATACGAATGAGTGGAAGAATCAGGCTGGTCCGGCTGGCTAGATGAACTAGTGGTATGAAGGACTCGACCGTCTTTGTTATTTGGCTGACATTTTGGTCAGTTGCCACCAGTCAATTTCCAAAATGTAGCATCTGCTCGTGTAAATGATCATATGCATAAGTGATGGTTCTTTGATCATGGCACCTCGTGTTTTCATTCTGCTAAAATCCACGTACTTGTATACTCACTCTCTGTGGCTCTCCCTCCACGTTGATCTATCTCTCCTGCATCACCTGCAAAATATTTGTTATGCTGCCAACAAGTCTACCCAACTCCACCTGGGTTACCTGCATTTGAGCCAACTGTCTATTTAGGAAGGATGTGTTGTCATCTAGAGCATGCTATGGTAGTGGATTTTCTTGCTCAGTGTCGTATGCTCTTTATGCTCCCCTTCATCTTGCTTCTGAATGTTCAATGGTTCTTAAGCTAATTAGGGCATCTGGAGATACACTCCCTTCTCTTGGCAGGATTGGTACCCTGACTGTCAAGCAGATCCCACTAATCAAACATGGGAATATAATAATACGCTGATGATCAATGGATGGAGCCAAATCCCATATGAAAGCATATATATGGGCTCCCAAATCAACTTCTACACTATTTCCATGTAATAGAATAGCATGGCCCTTTTTCCATTGAATTTTGTCTGCTAGGATGCATGGTAAATATTGGAACAGAAGATGATATACAAAAGTTTAAGTTCTGGAGTCATCTTGTTATATAGAAAAAAGATGAACGAAGCGGCTACTCAACCTCCATACCATATAGGAAACAAGCCACAAATGCCATATCTTGCTTCTCTGGTAGGGAAATAGAGTGTGGTTTAGCCATAATATCTATCAATTAGAGCTTCCTCTAACCCATGTTTAGTTTCTATGTGAAGATTCTGGGTCATCAATTTCAGCATTGAAGTTGGCGATAAAAAAATCCCTTACCAACATAAGATATATCATGTGAGACATACCAACAATGTTTTCCCAATTACAGTGGTGTATGATTATCTCTAGTAGCTATCCCTGAAAATAACCAATCATGACCCGCCTCTCTTGATAAAATTTCTAATCCTTTCACTTTGTCTCAAAATTTTCACGATTCTCCACGTTCAAAAACTATGGTATGTCCCATTATCTAAATTTTCATTCGCCCTTTGATGTCAGGTCTATGCATTTTCTACCTACACATGAATATAGAAAATGTAAGCATAATAGGTAATAAACATAGAAGTAGGATAACGTGGGGAATACCCCAAAATTATACAATTCTATGTCAATTTTCATGCACTAAAATGTAAAAGATCATACCATGCTCGAGAAAATGTCATGATATAGGGTATATTGGCAATACAACTCACGTTCACTAAACGAACATAAAAGAGGTAAATTCGTGTTTTCACCTTAAACCGGTCAGGACTTTCACCATAGGAAAACATCAAGAAAAAACGAACTTTTCCCAAACAATCTCATGGAATATGAAAGTTCATATGTTGTTCATACTCATGTTCAAATTTGAGGTCAAACGGAAGTCTTTTGGGATAGACGAGAGAATCTGAACACCAAAAACAATCTCATATGTATATCAATAATTTCAATTACTATATTAGCCCTAATTACACAAGATTTTCTTCTTGGGAAAATTTTCAAACACCTTGAAGGCACCTAGTTTACCATAAATTTAAAGAGATCAAGGTTTGGATCAAAGCTCCATTTTTCATATCACAACACAATCCAATAAACAACAATTTACCTAAGCCCGTACTCCACAATTATAACTCAAATTTTGAATAAAAGAAATGACATAATAATTGAGAGATGGAGAGTAGAGATTAATAACATACATTGAATTTATTTTGCCTATATAATGTGCAATCGATGTAATTGATGATGGAACAATTAAAGTTAACGCCTAGTGGTGAGAATTACCGTGTGTGTTTGAAGAGATGAAGTGCACTGTGTGTTGAGCTTGCCGTTTTTCAAAACATGTGCTGCTGTGTGCAAAGTGCTATGTATTTGTGAATTTCAAGGTGAAAGTTCCATGGGTGGAGAGTGAAAAAGTGTCATGTTCGTGTTGTGAATAAGTCGTGAGTGGTGATGAATGTAGGTGCTATGTATGTAGAATTTCAAAGTGTATGTATGTATTGAAGAAGAGAGTTGTGGGTAAAGATGAAGGAATAACGTGTCTGGGCCTTTTTTCATTTAAACATAGGATCTTTGTTTCTTGCTTTTCATGAGTGATCTCTACACCCCCATGTGGAAAAATCCAAGTAATTGTGTATAGCTCCAACCATTATGATCTCAACTTGCTCAGGAAAAGCTTGAGTCATGAATTGTATAGCAAAACTTGTTGTCCAACCTCAAACTTTCTTCTTTGAACATGTACATCATGCATTGTTAATGCACTCCTTGTGTAGCTTTTCATCCTCATAGGCTTCCAGTCAAAACTCATCTATCTCATTCAATTGAAGTAATCTCTTTTCACTCGCTATCTTCAAATCAAAATTCAAGTTTTTGACTGGCCAATAAGCCCGATGCTCCAACTCAACTAGTAGATAACACGCTTTCCCAAATATTAGATGATAAAGAGACATATCTATAGGGGTTTTGAAAGCCATTTTGTAGACCAACAAGGCGTCGTTAAATTTCTTAGACCAATTTTTTCTTGAAGAACAAACAGTCACTTCAAGGATCCACCTCAACTCCCGATTGGATATTTCAACTTGCTCACTGGTCTGAAGGTGATATGGGATAGCTACATGATGTTGGACGCCAAATTTAACCAAAAAGGACTCCAAATGATGATTTTAGAAGTGTTTATCCCCATCACTAATAATTGCTTGGGGTGTACCATACCAAGGTAAAATGTACTTTTTAAGGAACTTACCACTACTCAGGCATTGTTAGTTGGCGATGCAATTACTTTAACCCATTTAAATACATAGTCAACTGCATCGAGAATATATTGATTTGACAACATGGAGGGAAAGATCCCATAAAGTCAATTCCCCTCACATCAAATAGCTACACCTTAAGAATATTATTCAAAGGCATCTCATTCCTTATAGAGATATTCCTGTGCCCTGGCATCTATCATACTTCTTCATAAAAATATAAGCATCTTTGAATATTGAAGGCTAATAGAACTCAGACTGTAGGATTTTTGCTGAACAACGAAGTGTCTAGAATAGGCATTTAAATGACATTGCTCGAGTATGAGAACTGTGTTGTGTTAGGAAGAAGCCTATGTCATCTTTTACACAAATGCCAGAATAATTCAAGGACGTCATGTCTACAAATCAACTAGTAAAGTAACCATACTTATACATGGAAAGGTTCAAAAGGTAACACACCTACCCTATCCTATACAGATTTTGACCGTTAGATTCAATCGCCATGTATGTCGTCATTGTTTTTAATTTAATTAATGTTGGAAATTTTTGGAAAAAAATTCAAAATAAAATGAATTGTGAATGAAGAATTGTAACTACAAACTTTTGATTTTAAATTTCAATTATCTAGTTAATTTAGTATTGAATTGGTAGTTACAAAGCCTTGATGGCCATTCTAACATATTGCTCTGCTGGCTATTTTAACATTTTAGTTTTAATACAAAATTAATAAGAATTGAAACCTCCCTCAACCTAATACTATATAAAGAGGTGTTTTCATCCTTATTCATCATAGCAAAAACTTTGGAGCTCTCTCCTCTCTTTAATTTTCTCTCTATTCTCTTTACTTTCAAGAGCGTTGTTCTTTGTAGCTTAGATAATTATTTTTGAGGTCGGTGATAGAATTGTGAGCATTTTCAATTTGCCTAAAATAATGAAGAAGTGCTGGTTAGCTATTTCAACAGTTGTATTCTAGGAGATAGACAATATCAATCTTCTTGCACGAAATGGGGGACGAATCTGTTTTAAGTAAATTATGTGCAACACAGGCCTCGATTAATTCCAATTCCATTGCACGGCAATAACCAAAACTTCCTCTTCTTCGTTCATTTCTTTGAACACGTTAAAATTAACATCATGAGTTCACTTGGTATATTGCTTGGCCAATTAGAATGCAGTGGCCATGATATTTGGAACCCGATCAAATCTACTGGTAGTACAGTAAAGTAGTTAACATTGTATTATTTTGAGCAATGTTTATTTTAAATTTTTTGAAAATTTGAAGAATATGTATAAAATTCAAGGAATACATTATTTTATTTAATTATTTATTAGTTTAGAATATTTAAAATTATATTAAAAAATAGCGGACTCATAATTAGGTATATGCTTCGTATATGTAAGCATATACTTGTAATTCTTGATGCTCAATTGAAATTCATTCTCAAACATTACATAGCTTAGAACATTCGTGAAAACTTCAATTGTTTTATCTGTTTATTAATATGATATGATATGCATTCATGCAATTATCATGTATTAAATAGAGTATTTATGGCTTCATTTATTAAAAAAGTGAACAATTGGAAAAATATTTTCTTTTGTTTGTTTGTATGAGTTGAATCGCATTGTCAGCTTATGATGATGATATTGGAACTATGTGTTTCTTTATAAATTGTGAAGCTATTATGTGCTTCAATTGACTTTATACTTATTCATGTGGAATTCGACACACTTTGAGCTCAATAGTTGAGTTATTCATTTTGAAATCATGAGTTAATTCAATGATTCTTACATATTGAATAAGTTTGAATTTGGATAGCTAAAACTGAGACTTTATCATGTTACATAGTCCTATGACCACTTGAAATGATAGTTTAGGGTGATTGAACAAATGTAGGATGATATTGAGACGATGGAAGTGATTGTGCTAATCAATTCCGTTCGGTGTGCTCTGTTGCCCTTACTCCACTCCGCTTCGGCATCAACATTTTCTTCTTGTAAACCCATGTTCCACTCTATATAAGCCACATAGACAACAATCTCTACCTTGATGAATATTTACCCCTTAGGAGAAACAATAGAAAAAACATAGCATGGGAAAATGCTTGAGCATGTCCATTGTGATTGGCTTTGTCAATATGTCTGCTGCATTCTTTGAGGTATACACATTCTTTAGTAACAGTTCTCCTGAAGTAACCCAACTTCCTTATCTTGTGAAATCTCACATAAATGAGATTGGTTCTTGCATGATAAAATTGGTTCTTTGCTAAGAAGATGGCACTTTATCTATCATAATACAACTTTATTCCATCTTACATGATCTCAAGCTCCCTGACAAGTCCTACTTAACAACAATAATTAATTTGCTACCTCAGTTACTACCATGTACTCTGCTTTAGTTGTGGATAATGTCATAAGTGACTACACCATTGATCTCCAACATATAGGCCCTCGTGCGAATATGAAAACATAGCATATACTAGACCTCCTGTCATCTAAGTCGCCTGCATAATCTACGTCTACATATCTCTAAAGTATAACATCATCATGTTGTCTCTCAAGCATGATCCCATACAACATTGTACCTCTCAAATACCTGAAAATCCACTTTATAGCTCTCCAATGCTCTTTGTCGGGATTAGCCAGGTACTTGCTCACCATGCTGACTGTATGTGCTAGATCTCGTCTAGTGCACACCATTGCATGCATCAAACACCCTACTGTACTAGCATATGACACCTTTAACATCTCTACAATCTCTTCTTCATTATTTTGGCACTAATTAGTAGAAAATCAGAAGTCATTTACCAATGGTATACCTACAGGTTTTGCATCGGACATGCTAAATTTTTCCAACCCTTTCTTAAAATAATTTTTTTAGGACACAAAAATTTTTTCGAGACAGTATATATGATAAAAATGTCACGTGGTTTGACAAAATTAAACTTGTTCATTTATCGTGTTATCAATTTGTCAATATGATTCGATCAATTGCGATATATGGAAGTATGTCAATCACGATTATCAATAATATTTTTCACCCCTCTTAAGTCAGTAACAGTCGAAACTCTTTTTGACTTATGAACTCACTTTGGCGAAGGATTTCATTATCAACTTAATCGATTGAAATATAGATCATAGAATCTTACTATCTAAGAGCAACGGATCCTATTGATCATTCACAACATTCATATGTTATTGACATATCCGAACAATATCGTATTAGCGATTTTTGCAAAATAATATCTAATATCCTCAAAGTATGACTGTCCTCATATAAAGTACTATGATGACCCTAAGTCAAATGACCAATTGCACTATTTAACATTAGAGATTAACCATTGACACTCATATAGCTATTAATATGAAATCTCTAAAGCGGGTCTCTAGTGTTTTGTTCACTTAACAAAGTATTCATGCATCCAATGTCACTATATTTTAACTTGTGAGATTAGCTACTCGCTTCGTAAGTGAGAAATGCCACACATAATAATCTATCCATAATAACGATATAAATATCTTGTTATTACTTACGATCAAAAATAATTTAAGATTCAATCATACGTAACTTGTATTTTACAATTATAATTCCGTGTGGTTAACAAGTTAATAAAACTTAAATCTACGAACTCTATTAATTTAATTTACCAAAGTAATAATTCAATTAAACAATAAATCTGTCATAAATAGAATTGTATTGAACATATTAAAGGCCCTTTTCGCATGACTTTTGCTTCTTGGAGCTTTTGACAAAAACTACCTTAATTTTTGTTTAGAAACTAATTTTTAAAAGCAATTCTAATTCCAAATGCGCTTTTAGAAAAGTGACATTGGAACAACTTTCTTTAAAAACTCTTCTAATAACTAAAAGCACTTTCGTAAAACTAGTCAAACGGGCCCAAAAGCAGTTTTTGGTTCTCAAAAGTTCCTTTTAATTTTTCAAAAGCATACCAAACATGCCCTAATTGTTTACCTCCAAAATTGTTTTGAGCTATGGTACAACCCTTACACACCCAACATATGTTTCACTAAGAAACTTGAAAAAACTTAAGCCAAATTCAATAATGAATTTTAAATAGACATTTCGCGAAATTCACAAATTTTATCAACTTTTATCAAAATCTACTAAATATGTTATTTTTAACAAAACGAAACAGGGTCATTGTACGCTTAAGATCAGTTTACACAAATAAACACAAAAACTGTAAAAGCAAAGAAAATGATTGTAGTAAAGGAGATATTCTTGAAATCTTAACACACTTGCAAAATTAGACAGTGAGATAAGTGGTATGGGTAGGGGAGGTGTATGGATAAAATAGATGCTTTACTTTTAGTGTATATAATGGAAATTACTGATCATTTTCAATAGATGGATTCATTGCCCTGACTTATTTGTCACTGAGAAGTGTAGTTCTTATGTAATTATCGATATCAATAAAGTTGTTTGCGTATAATCAAAAACCCCCAGTCATCTTTTACATAACATAAAATTAGATTAATCACTCTTTGTGGGATCGACCATTGCTTCCATTACTACATTTGTTTTTAGAAGTTAAGGTTTTATTTTGGGGTGCCTGCAACAACGCATCAAATTTTGGCGACATTGCCGGTGAGTGATTTAGTTTATTTTTCATGTTTCTTATTTATTTATTTCATTCAAAAAAATCGCTAATTTTCGATATTTTCTATTTCGGCAGAATTTTGACTCTTATTGGACTAAGCATTTGTATTTTGAAGGAAAATGACGTTCTAAGCAATATTATTTTCATCGTTTTCTTGGGTTTTAGGCATTTTATCATTTTTCCGCATTTTAGCATAGAATTTTGGTTCATTTTTCTTTCACTCTAGCTTTTCCTTACATGTTTTCATAATTTGTTAGAGTTTCTTCGATCGTGTATGACTGTAACTCGGTCTTCTAATCAATGTGATTTATAGTATGATCAAGAAATAGAGAGAACTTTGTGTAGGTTAAGGATTGTCACTCGTTGGAATTTCAAAGAGAACGATCTCGATCCTAATCTCCTATTTGCTAGTAATTCCGATTTGGAGAAGAAGAAAGTCATGGCCAGAAATCGAACTTTGAAAGAGCTTGCCGCCCCTAATTTGAATCAACAACCATTATGCATAATGTTTCCTACTTTAGATACTACCATTACCTTTGAACTAAAATCTGGAATAATACATCTCTTGCCCACTTTTCATGGTCTTGCAGGTGACGATCCTCCTCATAACCATCTAAAGGAGTTTTATGTGGTTTGTACGAGTATTAAACACACAAGACTGACTGAAGAGCGGATTAA
>CAIGRK010148345.1:0-20596 GCA_903798315.1 Fraxinus greggii
TTTTAACTATATATTTTTTAATAAAATCACTACTTCAAAACACATTTTCTCCCAAAATTTCATTTTTAATGAAGTTTTCTTGCCGATGTTTTTAAAATCTTCGTTGATAGAAAAAGATATATAAAAAAATGATTGGATGACATGATCGACTATTTTTTAATAAATAGTGTGGACATTCTGATAACAAAGATGTCATCCAAACTGCTATTGTAGCAGTATATAGAGTAGGAAAAACATAAAAAAACGAAAAAAGAAAAATTGTATGAACAGCATTACATGAAACGGCGGGAAAGAAGTATGTTATTTTCTTTCCAAGGTCAAAAAACCCCACTGCTCGTATTTCAATGCAAGCCTTCATCCATGAAAGACTTTCCATATTTTGCATGTACTCTATAGTCTTTCTCTTCCTCTACAAGACTTGCACTTGAATTTCATCCAACTTCTTTCTCTTCATTCTTTTGTCTTCTTTTATCTCGTAAATATCTGTATTTTCAAAATCGATCCTCGTCTATGAATATGTGTCCATATAGACATTGTGCGGAAACTACAAAAAATTTATTATTTCATACAACGTTATTCATTAAATTGTAATCTCGTCAAATTAGC
Organism: Fraxinus greggii; assembly: GCA_903798315.1. Taxonomy (NCBI): domain Eukaryota; kingdom Viridiplantae; phylum Streptophyta; class Magnoliopsida; order Lamiales; family Oleaceae; genus Fraxinus; species Fraxinus greggii. Next base: position 607 of record CAIGRK010148345.1, read on the forward strand.
CTAATATGTGCAATGATTACGTGTATTAATTGAACACGTCATAATGAGTTGTGACTGAGTATGAAATTTATTTTTAATTTTTCGAAATATCCTAAAAATTTAACTTTCGAGAGTAATTGAATACGAAACTTATCTTTCTGCGAAATATCACTGAAAATTTACTCGTTTTTACTCTTTAACGACTTTAAAGAAAAAGTAAACTCTTTTTCTCCATCTCCATCGTCTAACTCTAATTTTAACCCTAAATAAGCCATTAAAACACCTTATTTAAAACCAGCCCAATAAAAAATATAAACCCCAACAACAAAAACCCCCTCTGGTCTGATCTTCAGTAAAAACAGAGAGTCCTTATTCTTTTGTAACGGCATGGAGCGAAGACATTCTCAAACCCCCAATTTTCCAGCGTCTAAGTCGCCGGGAAGTCAACAGAACCACCGCGTTAAACACCCTTTCCCCCAAAAAACCCATCTACGAACCCCTTTAAATGTAAACTTTCAAAACTCTGATCAAACAATTGAATCANAAAAACCCCCTCTGGTCTGATCTACAGTAAAAACAGAGAGACCTTATTCTTTTGTAACGGCATGGAGCGAAGACATTCTCAAAACCCCAATTTTCCAGCGTCTAAGTCGCCGGGAAGTCAACAGAACCACCGCGTTAAACACCCTTTCCCCCAAAAAACCCATCTACGAACCCCTTTAAATGTAAACTTTCAAAACTCTGATCAAACAATTGAATCAGCCTTTTCCAGGCTAACCCTTTCCCGAGATTTTCAAGCCCAACATGAAACGTCGTCGTCTATTAATCTTCCTCTCAGAGTTGATGGCTTGGAAGCCGCAAAGCCAGTTCCCTTTTCAGTGGGTTTTGGTGAAAAGCAAGAGAACATTAGGGAGTTACAGCAGGCTTTATTTTGGGCTCGGGCTCAAAGTAGTTATGGTGGTGTCAATGGACCTTGCAGTTTGGAAGTCCAACAGAATCTCAATGTGAGACCGGAGATGATGGGTATGGGTAAAAGCAGATATCTTGATGGAGTTGGAGTCGGAGTTGGAGTTGATCCTCTGAGGTTGATGGAATATCAAGGACACGGTGTTTTCGATGCTTTCAGTAATAATCATGAGTATTCTTTCTTGCATGGCAAGAAACCTTTTTTAGGAACCAGCGCCCAATATCCAAATTTTCCGTCTTCAACTAACAATTTCATGAGTTTCAGTTCCAGGCCCAGTTTGTGCAATAATCAGCACTTGTACCAGTGGGAGGAACAATTGAGTATTGAACATTTGAGAGGAAGAATAGTTTCATTGGCAAAAGATCAAACCTGGAGTGGGATTTTGAAGTTCAAATTGGAAGAGGGGTTGACACTGCCTAGACTTGAGATGGTTCTATCAGAGGTGTTGGAATTCTTGAGTGATGTGATAACAAATCAATTTGGAAGTCAATTTTTGCATAAGCTTTTCATGGCGTGCAATATGGAACAGAGGACTAGGATTATTTTGAGACTAACTAGAAGTCCATTTCAATTTATTAATATTTGTCTTAATTCATATGGGTATGAATTAATTAACTCTAAAATTTTATACTGATTTATCTTTTTGTTTGTTGAGAAAGCTTTGATATGGTGTTCTGATTTTCAGGGCAAAAGCTATTCAAAAACTGTTGGAGAAGCTAAATGCCCCACAGCAAATATCACTCATAGTGTCTGCTTTAAGCCTAGGTGCTGTTGCCTTGGCTAATGATGCCAGTGGTCAGCTTGTTATACAACACTGTGTTAAACATTTACCTGCTGAATATAATAAGGTAATGAGCAATGTTATCTTTATTGTCTTCATGTTTATTATTACTAAATAAAGCATTAAAATATGTTGTTATGTCTCCATTGGTGTATATTAATTTGGTTTGAGTACTGGGATTATTCTATCAACCAGTGCCACTCATATACGAAAAATAATTGGAAGAAGTGGGAACCAAATAGTAGTTCTAATTTGTAATCAACTGGCTGCAAATCTTGGTAGCCTGTTATACTGATGAACTTTTTCTTATCAAAGTGTGTTCTAGAAGAAAGGAAGAAAAAGTGTTAGTGATTCTAAAGCATGTAAGCATCTCTTTTGCCAATTGTACTTAAAAGTTTTGATTAGTTTTTAGTTGGTTTAATGTTTCTTTGCAACTCCAGTGCAGTGTGTTAAACTTTGCTGCTCTTTTGTCATATCCGTGTTTCCTTGTCATAGTGGTTTATTTATTTATTTTTATTATATAATTTCCGTGAAGTTTCTCAGGAAAAGAAATTTAAAATTTTCACATAACTTGTAATTTTCAGTAACTTTTAATTTGGTTGTGTTCATATTGAATTAATTTGTATTATTGACTTCCCGCTGACCTATCTGGATAAAAGTTTTAAGAAATTGGACATGCTATTTAGTACTTAAGGGATCGGGGTCACTTTTGCCCTAAGATAAGTTTACTTTTTCTTTATTCTTGTTTATAAAAAATGTTATTCTGGTGGAAAATAATAATGTACTGATATGATTAGTTGCTTGCTTAAATTGAAAGGACTACCTGTAGAACTTGTTCATATCAAGGCTTATGATGCTGGGATAATGTCTTGGCATTTGGCAAAAGAAACACTATCTTAACCAGTCACATTATATATTTGCATCATGATTTTAGCCGAGCTTTGTTGCCAATAAGCACAGAAATTGGATGCCCAGGATTACCTGATAGTCTGGATGCCATCATATATAACTCTGAAATGATATGAACTTCATGCATACCTATTTCTTTGCTTTTATTGTTCCTTTTTGGATCTATTTGCTAAGAAGTAAATTCATTCGTCCAAATTCTTATCTTAATCTTATATATCTCAGATGATTGTCTATATATCTCCACAGTGAACATTGGATGGAGAAACTTGCTATGGTCAATGTGAAAGCCAGTACATCGTATGATATAAGTTCTTGTAACTCTTACTAGGAGCGCCAACGAAGAGATGCTTGTTCTACATAAAAGATGGTTGATAGGCATTAGCTGCTAAATACGTTATTTTAGAACCTTTGACAGATAAAAATAATCCAGATATGTTTGCTCAAAATAATGCAGTTTAAGGGAAATTTAACCTTTCTTATATGTTAACTAGGTGAGCAAAGTTACCGCGGATATTTTCCATTTGGGCTTTGTTAGGATCGTGATAAATTGAACTTCATAAGAATTTTTTACTTCATCATATGCCTTCAGTTTTCACTTGTTGAAGTATTTAAGTGTTTCTTTCTGAGGCTGTTTAAAGTTCACCATACCTGAACGCAGCAAGTGTTGGCACAATTTCAGTTTTCCTGTTCAGTCAGATATCTAACAATGAATTCCAATTGGCAGAATCTTCTCAACGCGATAGGAAACAATTGCTTTGTAATTGCAACCAATAAAAGTGGGTGTTGTGTGATGCAATCATGTGTGGAACACTCATGCGGGGAACTAAGAGAACGGTTAATACGTAATGTAGTAGAAAATGCAGTCCACCTGGCCGAAGATCCATATGGGTAAACCTACAAGCTGAGCATTCCAACCAGGTCATTGATATTGATATGAGCACACACGCATATCTGATCGATTTTATTTCGAATGTTCTAGGAACTATGTGGTGCAACACTTGCTGGGAATGAAAATTTCTGAAGTCACAACTGATCTTGTGAGACAGTTCGAAGGGAAATTCTTGTCTCTCTCCTTCAATAAGTATGCGAGTAACGTAGTGGAGAAATTTTTGGAAACTTCAGGAGAAAACCATTCAAGAAAAATTATCAGTGAGCTGATTAGCAGTCCAAATGTCTCTATGCTTCTTGTGGATCCTTTTGGAAACTTTGTTATTCAGTCAGCATTGTCAGAAGCAAAGGTAAGATTATTCACTGCAATGGGAACCGGAATTCTCAAGTCTTCAAATTCTTTTCTTACAATGTGCTGATTATGTTAGATTTTGTAAATGACATCTATATGTATGTTGACTATCATATTTATTGAGACCATGTGGATGAATGAAGTACACAGATATTGTGACCCTGCATAATTAACAGAACTACATTCTGGCCTTTTAATATTTTCTCGGATATCAAAACAATTTGTCAAAATATTACGGAGATGTCACTAGAACACAAATATGCTGAACCGCATAATATTGTGAAATTTGTATTGCTCTCCTTGTAATTCATATGAGCAGAACTCTAAGTTGATCATATGCAAATATGTGTTGTTGGAGTTTTTTCTCTGTGATCCTTGAATATCATACATGTTGATCTACCTCGAGGACTATACTCACTGTTACATGTGATTGCATACTGACCCTATAAGTGGAAGCAACTCAAGCAATTTGATGTACTTAAGCAAAAATTCTGGAGGTCCCTTACAAAATTAATAAAAAACCAATTTCAAGGGGACAAATGATATTGCAGACCTTACCTAAATATGGGGCCTTACAAGGTTGTGACGCTCTGTCATCTGATCATATTGATCTTCGATTAAAATTTTCCACTATAAAGCCTAAGCCTATAACTGCTGCTAATGTTTCAGTGCATGTTGATTATTTGGACTTCACAGAAATGGGTGAGCTCTAATTCTTGTTAATTTGTAAATTTCCATTGTGCATGAGCAGGGGCATGTGTTTGACGCTCTGCTGAACTTAATCCAAGCTAATGTGTCATCCATGCGAAACAATCTTTATGGGAAAAAGATCCTGAGTTGCCTTGAAAAGAAGAAGCTCTTGCTTGTGTAGACATGCCCAAGTGAAAGCTGTTGCCATATCTGGAAGAGTGTGCTAGTGTAATGTTACTCTGCATGTTTTTCATCTATTAGTAAATGTAGGCAGTAGTAAGTTTATATGCAAATTTTTTTTATCATTTTAAACAGTTGTAAGTGTACTTTTGTGATATAGATATGGTCTTTTGAGTGAACTTAATATCATAGAGAATGTTTACAAGGACAAAGGAGGCTGTTAAATATCTGAAGATGCAATTGGAGCATCATAATTTGTGATCTTGTAGCAGAAATAGTGCTTTTGAACAGTGCACCTTCAGTTCTTCCAATGTTGGTTGTGTTAAGTCATTATTTTTATCGTCAAGATTTTATTTAATTATTGCTGTTGGAAAATATACGCAATCACTAGGTACATTTCTTACTTGAGCAATGCTATTCACCCTTGGTACGGATCATCACCGTCTAGGTGGGAGTAGAGCCTCTGCTTCATTGTCAAATGTAGTAGTGATGCATTCGAATGCATTGAACAAAGAATGACGGGGTTTACAAATACTTGGGCCGACTACGATTTCTACTAATGATGAATAACTTCTTGATTGGACAATGAATTAGGGGGTCCATAGTCACCTAACTGGTGATGATCTCTACTAATGATGAACATCATCATCATCATTACTACTACTACTAGCATTTTTCTAAATTACGCTAGGGCTTGCTGCTTGTTCTTCATTTTCATTTTTTTTTTTCCATTTTTTATTGTTGGGTTCTAATGGTTCGTGCAAATTGTAAGTTTAAAAAATGTGGTGCTTTGAAGAAATTTGTGTTCTTGATAAATTAAATTCCATGTCCTGGTTTTCAGTCCTCGTGACTTTCTATATTGTCAAGAATTTTGTTCAAGCATATAAGCAACTTTAGAATGTCCTGTCAATAAATTTCTCTCGTATTTTCTAGTGTCCATCCAGGAGGTGTGAATGGCACAAAATATATTCCTTACGTGAACCGAGGCTTCTCTTGGAACTAATTATAGGCGCTTTCAATTAGTTAGGCTTTATACTTGTCCCAACCTGGCGTGGTTTATTTCATGTCGAGCCTAGAAGCTTTTGCCAAAAAAAAAAAATCCTGAGTTTGCACGAGTATTTTCTAACACAAACCAAGCAAAAGTTCACTAATAATGGATGTATGGATTCTCGAGGAGAGATAAGCCATGGTGGTCCCTTTTAATCGTCTGGATCTTATGAGTGAATCGAAAGTTGGAATTACATTAGATCTCACACAAATCACCCAAGCCAAGGCCCTGAATCATCAAAATTAGAATGCTGAAATTTTTCGTAAGTGGGATTTACAAGTTAAATGAGATTCTGAAAGGAGGGTTCATTTTATTCAAATTAAATAACTAAAGTTTTATCTTTTGCCATCTCTGACAATTAATCAACAATTCGAAGTGTTTTTCTTGTGCCATGGCCCCCTGCATTAATGCAGAGCGTTGCTCTTCGGAAAAGATTCGCCAGGTGTGAGATCCCATTGTATTCGAAGTGTCATGGCCATAAATGCTGTCCCCAAGCCTTCATATCTATAGCTTTGCTTCCTTGCAGTTAAAAAGACCATTGTCTAAAAGAGACTAACAGAAATTGACAGCGGGGGACAAGGGTATTATGCAAGGTTTGTCTGATCGTGAGGGTTTTATGCCAAAATGAAAAGTTAAGAGAAGTATTGCACCAATTATCCAATAATTAACCTTTTTAAAATTGTGTGCACGATATCTCACTCATGCCATCGAATGAAATGGCTGCAAAAGCAGTCACTTAGGCAAGCCAATGAGTGGCTCGCTTGTTGCCCGACCATCAGTGGCTAGCCGGCAAACAACTCATGAAAATTTTTGGACTTGGCTCCCACTCGCACCCATTGGCATCTCTAAATGGAAGTAGTCATTAGGGACCATTTGGATTTTGTTATTGTGAAGAGGGCGAGTGGCCCTAGCATTGCAGAATGGACTCCGGTTTGCCAAGGCCAATGGCCTTCAAGTTGGTGTCTCAGAATGATGATCAACGGTAGTTTCTGGATGAGTGAAGCGACAAAGAAACTATCCATATACTCCCCAATCAGCAGAAACAAAAAGCATTTGCAGTATTCTTTCTGATTATCCATGATTTACATTGTTCAGTATCAATGGCACATTACAATCGTTTACATAGAAGGAATAACAATTCCAGCATATCTTATAGAGAGGGAAACATGTTTAAATCATACAAATCCGCGAAATAATGCGAAAGAATGCCAGACCAAGTTGGCAGTGCTTCAGATCTATTACTTTTCACTCCTCATGAATTGATCCCAAATTCAGTTATGCTTTCAACTTTAACTACTTCAGCCCACCGGTAACAGTAATTGCAGCAACAGCAGGGATAGCTACTAGACTCGGTGCTGCCAGAAGTACAATGAACATTGCTTTACGACTCTGATGAACCATCTTCCCCGACCAGGGGCAGCCCAAATATTCTGAGGTTTCTATCCATAGATCCCACAGCTATGTAGTTTGCATCTGGACCAAACTTTACACATGTTGCTTTACCTGCATTCACGAGGGTGATTATAACCTCCAGAGTTTGAGAAATTTCTTGCACCATAGAAGAGAGAACTACTATAGCATACACGGACGTAATATTAGACCATACCAGAGAATATAGTCGACAAGACATTCTTAACACCATTCAGTGTTGTCTAACTCATCTTACCAAACGTGATTGTGTTAAATGCCAAGTCTGTGAGGTGCAAAAAGTCATTGGTACAGAGTGAGAGGATCTAACCTGTGCCTGACAAGTCAGGGAAGGTTTTGATGCAGTTCCATTCAGACTTGACATTGGCAACTTGATAAACTCTGTCACACCACACAACACAGAGACGTTAGCTTTTAAGATCACAAGAAAGGCTGACATGTACGGTGAATAAAATGACTAGCAATCATCATTTGAGTACGGCGAGAACATATATAATTCCAAGTTATTGGGATAATCAAAGATGGGACGAGAAATGGAAATAATGAACAATGATATTGATATACTTCTACCCATGACTAAACCAACACTTTTAAGTTTTATTTGAAATATTACCGTATATCTGAGCCTCCAAGTGCAAGGTAACTTCCACTATGGTCAAATTCAACTGCAAAGTAGGAAAAAAATAGGTGAGCATCAGATTTTCAGAGAAAAAAATCCATAAAAATGAACATCTGGTGCAAGTAGAAAATTGCAGCTGGACAAACTTGTGAGGATATCTTCTCTTTCTTTTATTTACTGTAAATATGGGAAGCGTCCTTCTACCAATGTTTTTGACAGATAATTTTGACAAATAATCTAAACCCTTAAATTGAATCAAATCTAATGGTTTCAATCAATTATACTAAAATCCTTAAAAAAATTATACCCCCCACATCCAAACATACAATAAGTACCTTTTAAAAACCACCGTTACCATTTTAAGAGGAAAAGTGAGAGAGAATCATTATCCCGATTCTTCTTTGCAGATCGGCTTCATCCATCATCTCCTATCCAATCATTAAGTTTTAAAAGAGATGACCATAATTCGTTTTTAAAAAAATAGCCGATCTCCTATTCATCTATCATCTCCTATCCAATCATTAAGTTTTAAAAGAGATGAACCATAATTCGTTTTTAAAAAAATAGCCGATCTCCTATTCATCTATCATCTCCTATGCAGAAAAATAGGAACTTATCTGGACAGGAGATGATGGATGAATAGGAGATACGAGATCGGCTATTTTTTTAAAAACGAATTATGGTCATCTCGTTTAAAAATTAATGATTGGATGCCGATCTGCAGAGAAGCAGCGGGATGATGATTCTTTCTTTCTTTCTTTTTTTTATTCCTAGAAAAAATAGGTTCTTTAGATGGTAATTGACGATTTTTAAAAGGTTAATTATTGAATGTTTGGATGTGGGGATATAATTTTTTAAGAATTTTAGTATAATTGATTGAGACAATTATTTTAGATTCAATTTAAGGGTCAGATTATTTGTCAAAATTATGTCATAAACATTGGTAGAGGGAACGCTCCCCTATAAATATAAAGCATGGTTAAATGTGCAAATTTCAACCTCCAGCCAAACAGAGAAGATTGTATTGTTTGTTTGTTTTATTTCCTGAAACTAGAATAACATCAAAGACATGCTCTTGACCTGTCCCGTAACGTATTAGATGGCTGTCAGGTATGTTCCTAGCAATGCCTTAAAAATACTGTTGATAATCAAGAACAGAAGACCACAACTTTCTAGTTTTGCTCTCACAAGCCACAATCTAGACAAAGCTAAACATAAGTAAATGCTAGACATGAAAAAGGTAAAAGCACCTGATTGTGTCGGTGTATTTTCATCATAAGGAGTAAAAGTCCTAAAGTTTTTCAATTTGCGCAGATCCCAAAGCTTAACACCATCTTGAGCAGCAGTCTGGAAAATTGGAAACTAATCAGACAATGGAATTTTATCATTTTCAGCCACGCTGTTTTTGTTACTTGTGGAAGAAAACATACAGCTAGGAAGTAACCGTTCTCTGAAAATGAAATTGCAGTTACTGCCCCAACATGCCCATCAAATCTCGCAACATTTGCCTGCGCAAAAAAAAAAAAATTAAAAAAAAAAATAGACTACCTAGGAAATAGAAAAAAACAGAAGATAAGTTCAATTTGACCCTGAGAAGTACAGCCACACCTGAGTTTTCACGTCCCAGATCTTAACAAGAGACCCAGAGGTACCAGTTCCAAGGATGAGACCATCAGGGTGAAAAGATGCAGATGTATAGCCTTCAGAAGATTCCGAAGTGTCTTCAACCTGCAAAATAACTTATAAATGCCCTAAACCAGAAGTTACAGAGATACCCAGATAAACATTAGAGTTAGTACACAGATGCACGTAAGAATAGAGAGGGTTGAGACCTGAGCGAGACATAAACCAGAAGAAAGTTCATAGAAGCACCACGTGTTATCAAGAGAAGCTGTCACGCAGTAGTTATTGGTGGCATGGATTGTAACAGCTTGCACCTGTAATGATTGACATCTATGTTAGACTGAATTAGGTGAGATACACAAACAAATTTGAACTCTCATAGATTAGCACTAAAAGAATATCTAAGATGCTTATAACAATGTTCTAATTTGTTAAAGACAAAATGAGATATCAGATTTGCCATCAATTCAGCAAGAGAATAAAGGAAAAGAAACCTGAGAGGCAGCATCCACAAATAAGAACTGAGCACAACTGTATAAAAGCGATAACCCAAAAGAACAAAGGCAACAAGGACAAGCAAGACATATTGAAACCAATTTCTTTTTGTGAAAAGATTACTCCTTGCCAGGTCTTCCTAACACTTGCTATTTCTTTCATCCGGTTCCCCCTCTCAATTACTTCACCCAAGGTGAGCATTTTTGTACAATGGGTTTATGTGAAAAATTACTGGACTTCACAATATGTCAAGCACCCAAATGGCTGCATATATGTAGAAATGAATCTAAACTAACATGAGTCAATCTAATGAAAGCAGCCCAGTGTAATCTAATCCTTGTTAAACATTGTATCACAGCAGGCAAAGGTCATGAGCTCAAGTCTCAATCCCACCGAGTTATGAAAATTGAGCACATATCATCCCTTTGACAAATAAGTGAATTGGCTTGCACGTGAGGGACATTTGATGAAAATATAAAAAAATAAAATCGTCCCATCTCTAAAAGCTTAAGCTCTTAGAAAAGATGGTTCAAAACTGGAGATATCTAGAGATGTCCATGCAACACACATTCAGTGTCAGGAAAGGTAAGAGTTGAATACCTCAGCAGTATGATCCTTCAAAATATGTCTGCAATCATAATTTCCATCTTCAGATCCTTTCCAGACTCGAACTGTCTGCAAAGAGTAGAACACGAGTATTGGATTTAAAGCAACCAACTAATTTTAAATGAAGTATATGGCCATAATAAATAAATTGAAATCAAACCTTGTGATAATTACTTGTTATATTACAGACAATAGCAATCATAAAGTGCCACGAAAAATCAACCAATATTGGCATTTTCTGTTTGGTTGGTTGAATTGTTTTTGCCAAGAATCATGCTTTTCCTTCCTTTTTTTTTTCCTCCTGTCTAATTTAGTCCTCATAATACTTGTTGACAGGTGTTGCATGAAAGATCCGAGGACATGTTACGCTGTTCCAATCAATCCCAAAACATGAAAGAATATATTGCAATTTGAATTGCCAAGACATTTCAGCCTAACCAGTTTTTGAAAAGCTCCCATCTGTACAGGCCACTCAGAATATTTGACTGGGTAATCTCCTCCTTATAAGCAAATAGAGATCTAATTCACTACATTTAGCTGTTATTATATCTCAATGTAGCTCCCCTATTGCAGCAGCATTCAGGGCATCCAAGCTACAATAACAACCCAAGTCTTATTCCAATAAAAAGGAATCAGCTATGTGAAACATTGTTGCATTCAAACCGAAAATAATTAAATAACAGTTGGGAGACTTATTTACATGGCTGAATCTACATATAGTTCCATCACGAAACCCTATAAGAATTAAAAAAAAAAGGCATTTGAAGTGATGGATCTTCAATGTAGTTCATTTCTACAAATAAAAATAACAAGGCTACAAAATGAATTAGGTACAACATAATCAGCTCTCCTTGTGAATCTAGGGAATAATGAACATTGAATATTAACGAATTGAATCAGATTTAATCACGTGACTTCAATCATGAACTGACTAGTATTTTTTCGAACTGAACGATGAATCCGACAGGCAAAGTTCGGAGGTTTACAAGTTCATCCCAATTCTTAATTACAGAGAACTGAAAATTTTCCAAATCTGTGATTAATTGCTTAATCTGATGAGCAAATAGATATTTCATGCTCATTACGTGTATGTATCTCTAAGTCAAAAGGATGTACAGGAAATAAAGAAAATTTCAATTAGAAGCAATCTAAATATTCAAACTATGCCATTAATTCCATCTCAAGTGTCATCCAAAATGCTTCCCTAGCCCTTGCATTGATTACTTAATTATAACTATAAAGTATAGTGGAGCAGCCAGCTTTTTCAAGAAAATAAGAAAGCCCAAGCAAAGTAATATGAAGTGAAAAGCGAGAACAGCAAATGGGTAAATACAATAAACATGTGAAAATAGAAAAAAATTACAAAAGTATTCTTGCGGTGAGTATTAAATTTACCTTATCAGCAGAGCCTGTAACAACTAATTCACCCTCAGCCACAAATTTGACGCTCGTAACCTGTATATGAGAAACAACATCCAGCATGAATTCAATCAGAAAGCAGAAACAAAATAATCTAAGGAAAGAAAATTAAGATGGTTACCAATATGCATAAAAAAAAAGGAACAACAGTTTGACATACCTTCTTTGAATGACCACTTAGAGTAGATAAAATCTGCCCCGAAGGTCTATCAAAAACTACAGCATTTGAATCAACACCAGCAGTGGCAATGATGTCCTAAAACAATAAATCAGACAAAAATAGGTCGGTGAATACGATGTCCAATACTCTGTTTAGATGGGTGATTTGATCCATCCAAAGCATGATTACGCAAAAAAATCAGGGAACCCTTGATTATGAAGTGGTACCAAACCTACTACAGGAGTTCAGATAGTTGAGAAAAAAAATACCTTTGAGTACTCGATGTCCACAGATAATATGCCAGGTTTGCTTGTTCGATGAAGAGGATAACTATTGAGTTGAGTGTATCTCTCTACAGATTCAATGGGAGCCAATGTTGGAGGTATCTGGAATAACAAATAAATAGAAGCACTTGAGAACTATCAGAAAGAAGTTTTAATATCAAATTAGAATACATTTTCAAGAAGCCACAGTTCTACACTACAGGCATTACCTGCCGCTTTTTCCTTTGCTGTGAAAGAGAAGCATTACAGTCTGTAAGCTCAGAAATAATGGCACTTGATATTCCTGGACGGATTTTTTTCCCATCTGGACCAATCTCATCATCCTCGGCAGCTACAGAGACAATAGAAAAACAGAAATAATCAATCAAAAGTACAAGGGTTAAATAGAATGAGCCCAAGTACATAAAAAAAAGGAACCTCTTTTCCCATTGCTTAAGGCAGCAGCATTAACAGCAAGTGGTGCTCCTACTGGCATAGGTATCTGTCTTTCAGCCTGTGCCAGTAATGCTCGTGCCTCATCCCTTTCCTTCTTTAGCCTTGCAATAACACGACATGCAGCATCATGCTACGTAGGAAACAAAGCAATCAGTCATCAAAATGAGGCAACATGCAATTACATGCATATATATGTGAAAATCTCTCAAAAACAACGCTCGTTATTTTTCCATCACTCCCATCCAATTAAAATATACTTTTGTAGAGGTTGATAGGATGTAGAAAGAGCAAGTTAGTCAGGAAACATGAGGAAAATAATGAAAAGAATTATAAAATATTATTATAAGTACATTGCAAACACATTCATTCTAGATATATGTTCAAAGTCTAGGAACAATGCAATGAAAAACACAAAACAATCTAACTGAAACAGGTTGCTGCTGGAAAAGAAAATAGAAATTATCTACAAAAGAAGCCACATAACAAAAGCTACATAAATAAATTAGCATCTAAGCTACTCAATATTACCTGATACAAGGCATGACTTAGCTCTTGCCTTGCGGTGTGTAACTGTTGCTCCAAAGCAAAATTAGATAGCATCAAACCGTCCCATTCCTAGTTTGAATCAAGCCAGTAAAGCATCAAGAAGAATCAATGAACAATAATAAAGATTTTTAACTCCACTCCTACTTGAATTTGGAAACTATTTTGTATATGGTATGTTAAGAAAGTTGATGCTCAAACCAATAAATTTAGAAAACCTAAAGAACAAGAGAGATTGGAATCTAATACACTATTACTTCCTAGAATGAATGCAATAAAAATCTGCAGGAAACAGGCCAAATAAGACCAATTAAAATGGATCCAATTTATCTGGTAGAATAGTTACGTGGTAACTAGGAAAATTGTGTTAGCCTGTCGAGTTGCTTGTCTAGATTCAGCAGTCAAATGATCCATGTAAGTACCAAAGTAGAACTATTGCATTGAACTTTTGAATAACAATATTTTAGCACTATGAAGTTACAATTAAGAAGTATGTTACGATCTTCATAAATCACTGAACTTCAAACTTTCATAATCTATCAATATCACAAAAGGTCCAGAAATTGTAGTTGCTACCTCCAAAATTAACTTAAGACAAAAGCCATAGGTGGAGAGAGAGATGGAAATAGAAACTGAAAACTACTTGTTGAGGGGGAAGAACCAACAAACTTGCTAAGCCAATTCACCATAACTTGTGTCCATAATTATAATGATAACATATCCTATTAGAAAATGAGGTGGGATCACAGAAAATGGTTAAAAGTTGGAGAAAGAACCATGCCCAAGACTAAAAGGCCAGGAAACGGAAAAAACGTACAATTTGAAACATTCCCAGCATGCCAGGAATGCTAGCAGCCTGCAATGGACGAGGCTTGACAATCTGCCCAGAAATCCAATAAAATTAGGCTCTAAACTGCTTGTCACTCAAAATTCCGTTAGAAACAATTAAAATACCCTAAAAACCAAAAGCAAGAGGGTCAAATTGAAAATCAAAGGTATGAATATTTGTGCAAAGAGTGTACCTTCCCAGTTCTGATTGGAACAATATCATCCATAGTGAGCTGCTCTCCAGTAATGGGACATTTCCCATAATCCTAATCAAATAAAGGAAATAAAAAGCATGTACATTCATATAAGTGAAGCTTCAACTAAAGAGTGATCGTCACATATAAGAAGTTACAGTATTAATCAATCTAGAAGCAATGATAAGCAGATAATTGAGCTAATTGAACTTCCTGCCTCTGTTCAGTTGCATATAATAAAAAATAAGATTATAAGAAAGATGTTTTCAGAAGTTTCATTATTATGTCTTTAATTACAACCTTTTTAGCTCTTTTTGAGCTCCATTCGAATATCTTGTTCCATGTTCTATTAAAACAACACCATATCTATTAAATTGTTTCAAAAACTCGATAATTTTAAACAGATCATTTGGCACGACAAGAAATAAAATTCCAAACTTTTCTACAAAGAAAACTTTACCAATCTTCAGTCGTAATTTCTCAGTAAACAAAAATGTCATTTATTTGAATATACGGAGAGAAATATAGAGAATGTACTGAGATTTGCCGCTCAATTAAGCGCTTCTCGAAGAGTAAACCACTCTTGCTGGAGATAACGGGTTCCTCCGGCACCTCACCAGAAACTATAACATCACAAGTAAAGCCATGGATCAGATACACCACCAAAAACTATACGCACCTACAGAAAAAATATATCCGCACACAAATATACATAGAAAGAAAGATTTACTTGAACAGTTCATTGTGTATATGGCTCACTGGGTGAAAGGGTGAATGATGGAGACGGATATAGGGTTTATGGGTGCGGTAGGTCAGTGAGGACCGGAGAGGGATGAAAGAGTACAAACAAATATAAAATTGAGAAAATTATTATCTAAGGACTTGTTTTATTATGGAGAGGGGAAAAAATGATGGAGTTAATCTCACTAATGGTACTTTTGTGTAAAAAAAATTAGCCCCCGTTTGGTTTGATTTGACTAAAAATTATTTTTTTAGTAAAGTTTGATATAAATTTTAAATTATTTTTTATAAAAGTTATGAATTTCACGAAGTGTGGTTAAAAATGAATTTAAAAAAAAATTAAAAAAAATTGAGACCAAATATAGGCTAAAGTGATTTCTTTAAAATTTGTATAAAATGTTGAGAAAAATTATGAATTAACATGCAAAATTATTTTATTAAAATAATATGTGATTGAAAATGAGTTCGGAAAAAATAGAGTTTTGAAAAGTGAGAGCGAAAGGGGCACTGGCTACGTAATTAAAATTTTGAAATAAAATACAAAAAAAATTGACTTTAAAAGTGCTCATCGATTCGAACGGCCTACTTCCACAACTTCTCACGATCTGATGGCATTCTCTTATGATAAAGGATCTTGCCGCATGTAAATCAAGATTTACATAAAAAATTACATAATGTTACAAAGCACTTTACTATTTGCTAGTTTAAAGTACAATCAATTTTTTTATCCAATCTTTTCCTTTCACATCATTTTCGGTAATCGCTTATGTATCATTTTGATATAGAAATAGCAAAATCTTATGTTAAATGGTGCCAAGACCTTGGGGAAAAATGTGAAGCGAAAGGCTCGATGAAAAAACATGGGACATGGAAAGTGAGGAAAAAGAATAGATTGAAAAAACAAGTCATATGACATGGCCAAGTTATTTATCAAATGTCTTTTTGCCGGCTGGGACCAAGAATGTTAACGTCAGCTTAATCTTTTTCGTAGCAGGTTATTTCGGACTTTTCTTCGATTTTTCAAAAAACATGAATTTTAACTTTTTCCTTCCTTGTAATAAGAAAAAAAGTCACTAAACTTACCGAATTAGCTTCTCGTTGATTTATTGTTTCATCGAGATTCACCTAAATCACGATGGTATTTTCTTGTTCCTAATACCTCTTCTGCTTCCAATAAAAAAAGAAACACACTCGGCTAGAGAAGAAATTAGAAAAATGATATTCCCTGTAGGTTGACGCCACAAATGACTGATATTAACGGCACTTACACAGTAATGCCAACTTAGGAAGCACGAGTTTGCTTGAAATAAGTGAACCGGTTCATTTTGAATTTGAGAACTATCCAGGCAAGTTGAGCAGCAGTTCATCCTGTAAACTAATGAAGGAAGTGACACTTTTTTGACCATGGGTATGCATCTGCACCTGTGCATAAAGGGCTTATACCAGTATCTCCTGCATCTGCTACCTTGTTTAAGGAATGCTGCAATGCACGGAGAAGGATGGGGAAGGATGGGTTAACACAATATGTTTTTTCCGTGGATGACAATGAGGGAGGTCTATGCAGCCAACTTGTTTAAGGTCGAGTCACCGGACAACAAAGTTTAGGAATTATGTTTACACATTTCATTCAACCGAAAACGGAAGTAGAGAATGTGATATATTTGAGGTTGAGCCAGAACTTGTTGGGAAGATGCAGGTGTCTTCTACTATCACTTCCTGTTCAAACAACTCAGAAATCATGGAGACTGCCGGAGCCGCTATTTTCATCCACCTTATATATATATACATACATATACACATATATATATATATATACTTTTTTGAAAAAATTCTATATTACATTTTTAACATTATATAAATTTACTTAAATAGACAATAATAAAATCTACACTCTAAATTCATTCACTAATTTTTTTCTGATCTTTTTATCAATGTTGCAATTTTAGGATGGCTAACGAAGATTGTTGGGAATTATTGAACACCACTATGTGGGCATAGCTGATACAGGTATTTTCCTTCGTCATTTACTGATAGTAGGTGCCAGAATTTGGGTGCAACCCGAATTCCATGTTGAAATAATCGAAGAATTCTAATTGAAGCGCACGTCAAGGAGAATTCAGTTTGGAATGTCATTGGAGTCCTATGTCAAGTTGAAATTCTATTTTTGAAATCCATTGGGAGTTGAAAATTGATATTGGACTTGAGCAAGAATTTGGAAGGAGAAAATAATTTTAAAAAAAATCGGCAGAACGCCTAGCGCTGCAGCGCCTGCCAACCTTTTTCGATTTTCGCGTGTTTCTCTCCTAATTCATTTTGGACTCGATTTTTGGATATCTTACTTCATCAACAACTCTACTAAGAGGGTTTGGACGTCCCCTACATGTTCCCTATAAATTAATATTTATTAGACTCTTCTATACAATTTTATAAGCGTGAGAAAATAGATTACTAGAATTATAGGATCCATTATAATTTTCTCTCTTCTCCATTATTCTTGAGTCAATAAAATATTTTAATTCATCCGCCATATTTCTTGTATTTATTAATCTTTTTCTTGATCACATACTTTATTATTGTGCCATATAATTTCAACATCTCATTCCGATAGTTGGTTTCATAACAAGTAGTATCAGAGCTATTCTGGCATCTTTTTTGTTTCACAACAATAGACAATAGTTTCCATGAGTCGGCAATTTTTGATATGTGTATTTCAAATGTTAAACTTTCTGAAGCATTTTCTCGGGGAAGGATTTGGGAAGCATATGCAAGTGATTTTTTGTCCGAAGCCACATGGAGTTATACTCGATTTCTCTGTAGTTGTGTTGACATCAGCCATTCTTTTTTTGTTCAAACACGAGAACGAATTTCTTCCTAATGTTTTTGGTTTCACGCAAAAGAAAAAGTTAGCCCACAACTCTCTTACCATGATCATCTTTGGATAACGTTATATATGTTCTTTTATTTTTTAAATAAATAATTTATTTTTTGTTAAACTTTGTGGATATATTTTTTAAATATATGAATATAATAAGAGTAATATTGGAGTGTAACGTGGATGAATATACTACTTTTTAATTTTTAAATTGTAACAGTAATAGATTTAGAGTGTGATAGATACGTAAAAGTGATGTCGATATATAGTGTTTATGGATCGATTTAAAAAGGATAATATTGTAATGTAACGTGGATGAATATATTGCATTTTGAATTTTTAAAAATTTCAATAGGGATATTTAGATTTGGAGTGGGATACATATATAAGAATGGCGATGAAATAGCACCTCCCCATTGAGACTCGATTTGTTCTATTTCATTCCGATGACAATAATTGGAAGAGAGGCAAAGCTCGAGTCCCGCCCTCCAGCAGAATAAGATATTTTCATGGAAGGTGGTAAATGTTTTGAGATCATCACTCGTATAAACAGAGATCCTGATGAAAATTAAATATGGCTGGTTTCAATTTAATTAAGGCAGTTTTATTCGATAATATATTTCATTTATAATTTGTTTAGCCTTCAATTAGTAATAGGACTTTTAATTTTCATAATTATCTTTTAATTATCAGCAATCAGTCATTATCAACATTATTTAGATTTTGCTCCAATTTCTTATTTCGATATTTGATATTTTAAATCAACGAGTCCAATTTCTCTGTATAATTCGTGCGGGAATGAAAATGTTTTTGATGTCTGTGTTAAGATTTGAGGTTTCATTTTAGAAGGTCAACCTTATTAAAAGGAGTAATCAAAATNTAATTAAGGCAGTTTTATTCGATAATATATTTCATTTATAATTTGTTTAGCCTTCAATTAGTAATAGGACTTTTAATTTTCATAATTATCTTTTAATTATCAGCAATCAGTCATTATCAACATTATTTAGATTTTGCTCCAATTTCTTATTTCGATATTTGATATTTTAAATCAACGAGTCCAATTTCTCTGTATAATTCGTGCGGGAATGAAAATGTTTTTGATGTCTGTGTTAAGATTTGAGGTTTCATTTTAGAAGGTCAACCTTATTAAAAGGAGTAATCAAAATCCTTATAAATTGGTCTATATTTTTCATCTTTATTCGATGTGGGATTCTATCCCTTAACATTCCCCTCAAGATGGTGGCTCGTTTGAGTAGACCAATCTTGAAATCTGTGTGCTCAAATTTTTTGAGTTTTAATATGATTGAATTGCTCGTTGGAGCTTAACGAGTTCTGATACCATGTTAAGATTTGGGGTTCCATTTTAAAAGATCAACCTTATTAAAAAGAGTAGCCCAAACCCTTATAAATTGGTCTATGTTTTGCATCTTTATTCGATGGGGGATTGTACCCCTTAACAGTCTGGACTTCTGGTATTATTAGGAATTAACAAAAAGTAGAAAGTAGTCGTGTTGTGGCATTACTTTGAAATCAATGGGACTTCAATAGCGCGTTCGTTACATCGTTTCTTCACTTCCACACGCTAAATCAGATCCTCTTCCAAATTTGTGGGGACGAGTGTGAGTTTTGAAGATGCTTACTTGCACCCATATCAACAAGTGCAAAACAGTTTTGATCCAGCCAAGGTGACTGTAGAAAATCAATCCATAACAAATCTTAAGTTAGCCTCCGTCGTTGTGAGTCACCACAATTGCAAGAAAAGCAAGAAGGCAGAAATTGGAGGGTAGGGATTGAAGTTTCTCAGAAACTCTGGAATTAATGCCTCAATATCTTCAAAATGTCTCCACGAAATTGTTATCAATGCTCCACGAGCATGAATAATGAACAGATGTTCATGATAGACTAAGAAACAGAATTACAGCTCCTCAAGTATTACTAAGAGGTGG
>CAIGRK010148387.1:0-12011 GCA_903798315.1 Fraxinus greggii
TTTAAAAATAAAGAATCTCTTGGAGATACTCTTAAAATACTAAAACTAGGGGCATCAAGGTTCATTGCATGAGATAGTTAATAAGTTATATAGAAGTTACATGTCGTTATCGTATTTAGATAACTATCTAGAGTCCTGACATCATATTAAAGTAGAAAGATGAATAGTGACGGATCCAAAATCTCGAGTGAGTACGGACGATCGTTGACCAATAACTATCAACGGTTGCAATAAAAATCAAATATATCTATTAGTTTATCTAAACCAAAATATTTTTGTTACATTTAATGTTAACATTCACCAAATATCATACTGGTCTAATATTCTATATTTTTAAAGGGGATCACAGGTTCGAATCTTTTTATTTACAATGATTTTAAAAACTATGCTTTAAAATGGTGAAAAATATTGAACTAAAATAATTGTACGATGGATTACTCTTGTAGAGAATTAAACTCAAGACATCATATCATAATTATTAAACAAATGCTCTAACCAACTGAGCTATGAGAATTGCTTGAAAATGAATGAAATTACATACATACATACATACATACATACATATATTAAAAAAATTAATATAAATGGATCCAGCACAGGTGGCCATCTGTACTCCTCGGGTACTAGATCCACCAGTGAAGATGTGTCAAGCTCTTAAAATTTTAACTACAAATAAAATTGGACAAGATTAATGATAGTCTATATGTAAAATATTTGTTCACGAGCAGTGATGAACGTATACATTTTTAGTTATGGGGTACAATCAAATTTACAAAAATATTGTGAAAAAAATGAAAGCGTTCAATATCTTATTACATTTGTTTTTTACACATTCTCATACTTTGATACGTTTCATAATGTAAATCTATCATTTACAACTTTTAATTTTGCTTCAATGTTGTTATTTCTCCTTTGACTTGTTTGTTTGTTTTTCCGGCGTTTGTTCTCACTTTCTCATTTTTTCCTTCATATGATTCGTTTAAGTTGCCTTCTATTGCAACATGCAATTGTTTTGATTTCCTTTTCTACTCTTCCTCAAATAACTCGTCTTCCCTTACATTCCCAACTCAAATAGTTGCCTTTTTAAATTGATAACAACCAATTGTTTCTCAAGAATCTTATGATCCACTACATACAATCTTCAAATATGTGGGCTTTTTGGTAACACAGTGTTCGAAATTGTTCAAAAATCTCTATGATTTCTGGTATGTCCTGAGAACCGTACTAACGCCTTCATTTGTTAAATTCATTAATTGTAATTCATCCCGCTAAAATTAGAAGTTTTGGCTGCAACATATTGTATAGTGTCGTTTCTAACAATTTCTTCATCTAGGCTTTGATGCCATTTCGTAGAAAATAAATGGGTATACTCGCAAAAAACTCCAAGAGAAAAAGTTTATTCTCTAGAACGAATTAGTTTTTATTCAGCTTACTTTCTCTTAAAATTGCTTCGATCTTTTTCTCAATAAATATCTAAGACTCCTATTTATACTTGTAAAGAGAATATTCTATTTAACGTGTATATACGAATTCAACATATAATTCATGTAACATTATAAATGAATTTATGCAATCTAAATCTAATACATTTCATGTATATAATAGATTCATGATCATTCTTCTAGAGTCGATGGTAAATGGACTGTCAATTTTAAATGTATCACTTTTAAAATTCGTAATGAGTCTAGAAAAACTTTCAACGTGGTCAACTTCAGAAGATATCGAGAGGTAAACTTTCAAATTTAAATATAATCAGATTTAAAAGTTAAAACTATTAGCAAAAAAAAATCCTAAGCTGAGAAAATATGTTGATAAATCATATATTCTCATATCTATATGCAATACTTGACCAAATGACTATGAAAAAAATCATATATTAAACAAAATTACAACATGATTATATGTCCCGTCGAAACAGTGCTTTAATGTATAGAGCAAACGATGATAATTAATAAGATATTCAGTCTCAAAGTATAGAAATTAAAAAAAAAAAAAAATTCTGAAAATTAGTCCATCCATGTTCACGAGTTGCTAAACATGGCTTGAAAAATAGATAATAAACGAATTCAATTTTTATCATTATCATAACAATTATGTTTGCTTGCCAACCGTCATGTAATCATGAATTCTAGCGGTAATTTTATAATTCGGCTATCTTCCTCAATTCGTTCATCAAAGTGAACAAAAGTCTAGTAATACACGACCAACCAATATTTAATAAAAATCAGTTTTCATGAGTACTAATAAAAATACCTTGGGCGACGCCATAATTTGTTTGATGTGCAACGATATACTGACATAAGGCCTCCGTGTTCGGGAAGAATTTATAAATAGATAGAAATGAATAGCAGATAAGTTAATAATATTTGTTAGTATGATTGAAAATGAAATTTGACAATTTATACATAATTTATAAATTAGCCAAACAAAGTCTTAGAGACTTATATATATAATATGTCGAAATCGAAAATAATTTTTATGGAGCAAATAAAAAATTCAATTTTATAAATAATTATACTTCAAAATAAGTAATACAAAGTAATCAAATGAAACAGAACTCAACGAGACCCATTCCTACTCTAATATGCCCGATAAATAATTAGATTCCGAGCAACGAAATAATTAGTGATATCGATTCGGTGAATCTTCTACAGTGATCTTTTGGTACAATACTTACAATTAATCTAAGCAAATCGACAGAGACAAGTTATAAATATAATGATTTTTTCGAGGAACCCACACATGGATGTCATCAAGGGACTAAGTGCGTGCCACGTGTTGCACGTGAATCCGAATAAAAATAAATTAAAAAATATATATATATATAGAAGTTGAAAATTTGTAAAAAGGTGACAGCTTTGGTCTTTGATTTTGCGTGAGATACCAATGTTTTTATTTGGAATCTAATTCTCCCAAAGATTCCAAGTACCAAAATTGAAAAGTCTTTAATCTGACCTTCCTTCTCGTCGAAATCACTAAATTACCCCTACTATTGTTTTTGAATTTTACTTGCTTTATTAATTAATCACCTATTAATTTGATTCCATGACAAGAGGAAGGGTTAAGGCTAGATTTTCAATAATACATCATTTCACTTAAACCCAAGCAATGATAGATTTTAATTGCCCAATTCTGAATAACTAGAAAAAATAATTACCTATTGTTCAAGTCATATTTTACAGAAACATATAACTCGTTTTTTTAAATTCTACGTTCTACGATTACCAACTATCCAATTTTTTTTATTGTAAGTTTTGATATAATTTACGCCATTATGTAATATATACTATTGTGTTTTATAATACCTTGTATTACTAGTTTTATCTAGAATATTTAAACCTAATATTTATTTTGTTGATCGGAATCGAGCAAAAGTATTGTCTTTTCAAGAAAGTAATTTCTACGTCCTAATAGAAAGAGTACTCTCATGTTTATATGCTTAATATCATTGTAAAGAGGTAGTACACATAATTAAAATTTTACATGAATTTTCCATTCTCGTTCTTATACTGATAGACGTAAAAATGACATCTATGTACTACTTTAATATATCAATATAGAAGCCAAGAAAATGCCAAACTTTCCATATGAAAAAATAAAAATAAAAGATTGGTTAAAATGACAATATTTAATTGTTAAAAAGTTTTAAGAATAGTCAAGATATTTCAATTGGTTCTTTTTGTAATTAAGTGATGTATCCTTTTCATTTCAATATGCCCAATATGGTCAATCTACCATCCCTTGTGGTGGTTATCTTTTTTTAGCCTAGAAGTTTATGTTCCCAAACTTGGGCTAATTGTATCGGCGGTCACTCAACTTTTACATCATGAAGTTAAGTGTCCCGGTTACTACAAAACAAAGTTTACTAATCTAATAGGTGTATAATAGTCTTTTCAAAACATCTTAAACCAAATTTACCTTGGAAACTGAGGGAAAGATTATGGGGGTTATCATTCTAAACTCCTTAGATCTCGAAGCAAACTAAAAATTAAAAGTAATGTTATTTATCTTAACTGAAGTTGAGTCACAGTTTATGTGACAATTATATGATATTAAATGATAGATTTGTTTAAATATAAAGTCACATGACTTATTTAATTGAGTTTATCATTTAATATCATGTAATTGTCACATAGATTATAGATTGAGGCTCAATCTCAATAAGGATGAATAACATTATTCAAAAAGTAAACATTCTCTCTGTGACTTATTTATAGAGGGAGATTTAACAAAATCTCATAAAGTCATAACCCTCGTTTACGAGTTGAGCACCAGATGATTTTATATTTTTCAAGAATTAGATTAAATGGTTTATTAGAAACTACTCTTAATATTTGAAAAATTAGAGTTGGACGTTATGTGGGTCTATCTTGATTTCTCGATAGTCAAACTAGATCAAATCGATCTCCCTGAAAATTGAGAAAATGATGATTTAGGATGAAATTACCTATTGGAACCAAAACCTTCGGGTCAATATAAAAGGGCCAAAAAAAAAACGTATCCTAATTTATAATTATAAAACAAAACTGTCCCATACAATGTATAGATTAGTACTTGCTCATCGAATGCTAAAAAGTTACTCTTAACTACTGAATTTTATTATAAATTACTACTTGCTCATCGAAATTTAAAATGTTACTCGTTGCTTACTCAAATTTGAATAACGTTATCCATAATCACTTATATTATTTTCATCAATGTTACTCATAGCAAAGTTTGAAGAGTAACGAGTAATTTTGTTCAAATTTAGGTGAGTAACGAGTAACTTTTTAAATTTTGATTAGCAAGTAGTAATTTATAGAAAAGTTTAATGTGCAACGAGTAACTTCTTAAAGATCGGTGAGTGAGTAGTACCCTACAACAAAGTTAAGGGACCATTGATTAAATTATCTCCATCCCTCTCCTTCTCTTCGGTTTCCATTTATAGCAATTTTCCCTCAAAAAAATAGCTTTTAATCTTCCCCATGGATTCCGTACTTGTTTGATCAGTCCTACAGTCCTTTCGACGGGTACAAACATATATAGAAAGTACATAGTAAAGCCATCCTTTAGCTCGAAATTTTACTCATCCCTTTATTCTGATATACGGGTTTTTCTTCTCTATCATTTTCAGTTAATACAAGTATAAGCTTTATGTTAATTCGTTATGATGAGATGAATCCGAGCTGGGTTTTGGTTTGTAGTTCTTCTGGTGATTTGATTTGCTGTATAATTGGTGAATTCTCGGATTTTTGTGGGGGCGCTGCGTTTATTGGTTGATTAGCTTTTTTGGCTTTTTCTGTGCAATTATATTTCTGCTGCTTGCCTGCTTACTGCCGCTAAATTTTCTGAATCTCTGAGGTCAGTCCTCAAAGTTCTTGTCTTTATTTCTACTGCATAATTGACGCTAATACATATACATATACCAGTTTATACATCTTTATATCTGAGGGTGTAAAAGAAGGAATGAGTAACTTCATATCATGGGTATTGCTTTTGTTTACTTAAAGTGGATTTGGATTGATTGGGGTGTCATTAGAATTTAGAAGAATTGGGAGAAAGGGGTAGTTCATGTGAACAATTGAATGATTACGAGATACTCGGTAACTGGTGTTCAATATGGGAGGAATTTTGGGCAATAGATATCAATTTAAGTGGCTTGAAGTTTATTAAGATTTGGAGATTTAACTTGTTTGAGGCATTATTTTTTATTTCGGGTCTCTAAATTAGATGGAGTCCCCATTTTCGAGTAAAGAGAAGGATGCTGGATACTGGTCTTCACCAAGGAGTCAGTTGGATGGTATGGATATGACATATATGGAGAATGGCATACAGGGCTCGACTTTGGATGGTTCATTTAGTAACATTGCAGAGCTCATGAATGTTGATTCGAACGGCGGATGGTGCAACAGCCCCAATAATGTGTCAGATCACTTGCTTCCCTCTTTTGCCATGTCGCCTCATAGTTCGATGGTCACAAATTTTTTGCCCTTTGATGGATTGAACTTCGCAGAGCAGTGTAGTCCCGGGTTTCCCGTGGAAGACAGCGACATTTTGGGTAGTTTGTCTAGCACGGGAGATAGACTGATTTTTAGGCAGATGAATAACCAATTACATATTCCGATGGATTCTGTTAATGATGGGGTTGATGTGATCCAGAGGAGAAGCAATAGCTCAGGCCAGCAGAATGCGGTTGCTGAAATAGCGCACACTACAATCCCAAGACTTCCTTCACAATCCTTGGCTGAGAAAATGCTCAAAGCATTGTATCTATTCAAAGAATTGTCAGGAGGGGGTATTTTGGCTCAAGTTTGGGTTCCAATAAAGAATAGGGATGTGTACACCTTAAGCACCTGTGAGCAACCTTATTTACTTGACCAGACACTTTCTGGATATCGTGAAGTGTCTAGATTTTTTACCTTTGCAGCAGAATCAGGACCAGGTTCTTTCCCAGGGCTTCCTGGCCGTGTCTTTACCTCGAAGATGCCAGAGTGGACATCAAATGTTGTATACTACAATAAAGAAGAGTACTTGAGAGTAAAACATGCTGTTGATCATGAAGTCCGTGGATCTGTTGCCTTACCTGTTTTTGAGGATGATTCACTTGAAAATTCATGTTGTGCGGTGCTAGAATTGGTCACTGTGGAGGAGAAACCCAATTTTGATTCAGAGATGGAAAATGTTTGCCGTGCCCTCCAGGTTAGTTGTCAGTTTCTAATTCTCTTTTTCATCATCCCTTTTACCATTTCTTGCTTAAAATAAAATGTCTCCCCTTGATCAGATAGATCTACTGGCTTACAAGGAACCTGAACCTTGAATATTGTCATGTTCTATGACGTTAAAGAAAGTCAAGCGCTAGAGAGCAAAACCATTGTATTAGTATTATTATTTAAAGATTATGTGGAGCTGATGATTTTTGGTTTAAGGAGTTCTTATCAGTTTGGAGCCAATCTGGCATTGAGGTTTTACATATAAATGTTGCCTATGTGTATTTATTTTCATTTTCTATTAAAAATTATATTTTCCAGATCAGTATGACTTACCACTAACACTTTACAAACGTATGCAGGCGGTGAATTTAAGGAGCACTGTACCTCAACTTCAATGCCAGGTATGCTTTATATCAATATGGGAAAAAGTAGACAGTTGAAGTATAACATGTATGACTTATTTTCCTGTTCTTATGTTTACTTATATCTGAAATTCTCGTTTGTTAATTTGCAGTCTCTCTCAAAGAATCAAAAGGCAGCTTTAGCTGAGATAACTGATGTTTTACGAGCTGTTTGCCATGCACACAGACTGCCTCTTGCTCTGACATGGATTCCCTGTAGTTACAGGGAGGGGACGGATGATGAAACGATAAGAGTACAAGTTAGAGGATGCAATCCAAGTTCTCACAAAAAATGTATGCTATGCATTGCGAGTACAGCCTGTTATGTGAATGACAGCACTATGCAGGAATTTGTGCATGCATGTAGGGAACATTATCTTCAGGAGGGACAAGGCATTGCTGGGAAAGCTCTGCAATCCAATAACCCCTTTTTTTACCGTGATGTAAAGGAATACCACATCAGTGAGTATCCACTTGTTCATCATGCCCGGAAATTCGGCCTAAATGCTGCTGTTGCTATTAGGTTAAGAAGTACATATACTGGTGACGATGACTTTATACTAGAATTATTTCTCCCAGTCAATATGAAAGGGAGCACTGAACAGCAGCTCTTGCTAAATAATCTTTCCAGTACAATGCAAAGGATCTCCAGGAGTTTGAGAACAGTGTCAGATGCAGAATTACTTGGGCCAGAATCTGAGGTTGGGCTACAGCATAATGAAGTCCAAAACTTGCCACCGAGTACATTATCCAGGAGGAGCTCCAATTTAAACTCTGGTGATCAAGTACCCCTAGATGTATCAGATTCAAAGACTACTGGAATGGATGCCAATGGTCCTCTTGACCAGGTAATTTTGGATTTATGTTTGTTAAATTGCTAGTATTGAATCTCACCTTTTTTTCCAAACACCGCTTTTTTTGAGACTGACATCCGAAATCCTCTCTCTCCTGCATTATTTAAAAAAATTTCATTTATATAGTATAAATTTAATTTTATACTAATTATTTTTCTTGTTGAAATCTTTTAAATATGAGTACATATTTGTTATTAATAATAATTTTGAGTTAAAATATATAATATTTTTGATAAATAAATAAAAATAATTATGGTAGAGTGTCCGAAGAGTATTGGTATCTGACACGAGTCTGACTGACACGTGTTGGACACGCTACCCTAGTTGAAGCGTCCGTGTTAGAGAGACATTTAGCATTATTACTCTCTACCTGATTAGTTCAAATAAGTGAATGTGTTTAGTGTTGTCATTTTGAATTTCTTACTTGCAAGATAAATGGATTTTGATAGAAAATAATAGATTCACTGGACTTGAAAGAAAATATATTGGGGGTTTTTCCTCTTTTATAACTTTTTGATGTATAGTGAAAAAAAATGGCATTAAGTGGTCTCAGAGCTTATGCCTGTGCTTCCATTTAGGCCCAGGAAAATAAAAACAATTGATGATATGTAATACTTGTGGTTAACTAAGTCTAGAACCTATGCCACAAACCTTTCTTTATAAATCCTAGAATGAACTCAAGAAATGAACAAAATTATATCTTTATGCTTTTATGAAGATATCCTTTTATGAAGAAAGCAATATTCTCTGAGAATGAGAAAAAAAATGGTATACAATAAGATGAGTTATATCTGCTTCAAATGATTCTAGCAATGGAACTTTAGGGTAAATGCAACAAGAATGACGAGTGAAAATAGCATACATGCTCTTGTGTTCGAGGAACTCATGCAAACTTCTTTATTGGACGAATAATGTGCATTTTTCATTTGATGTTTTCATCGATTCCTTTTTCTCTATAAATATATGTTTTCGATCTCCTTGTTCAGTGTCTTCAATAGATAAGACAGCAGAGATCTTACAGCTTGTTAAAATTACTGCAGACAATGGCTGGATAATGTGCATTTTTCCTTTGATGTTTTCATCGATTCCTTTTTCTCTATAAATATATGTTTTCGATCTCCTTGTTCAGTGTCTTCAATAGATAAGAGAACAGAGCTCTTACAGCTTGTTAAAATTACTGCAGACAATGGCTGGATCAAGCAGGCGGATGGGGAAGAAGCGAAGCACAGCTGAGAAGCATGTCAGTTTAGGTGTTCTTCAGCAATACTTTTCTGGTAGCCTGAAGGATGCAGCCAAAAGCATTGGTGGTAAGTCCTAGAATTAACTTGTTTCGCAAAATATTTATCATGAGAGTTGCATGCACTTTGGAGAATTGTCTTTGGTATCATATTCTATTCAAGGAACCAAACATGGGGTCAGATACAAGTACTTGTTGCAGATTGTAGACTTTTAGTAACAGCGATCACTCTGTGTGTGTGTGTGTGTGTGTGTTATGAGCAATTAAAGAGTGTGTGTTGCACTACCTTTGGTAATTGTGGCTTCTAAAGGATTGGTAACTACCTGATTATTTTTATGGAAGAGCATATGCCAGATTATATCATTCACTGACAGAATTTCAAATGCTATATATAGCATAATCTGGTGATTGTTTGCCTTCTTTTGGGCTTTTGTCTTAACTACTGTTGCTGGATTATTCATTCCAGAATAGGAATTTGATTGAACTGTTTACTCTGAAATCAGAAGAAAAATGGAAGTTCAAATTACATTGAACTAGTATTTTTTACAGAACACATTGTGGAAAATTCATTGATTAAAATGGGAAAAGCTTGTGGCACAATTATATATGGTGTGGCCTATTCAGTATGAAGGGCTGTTTGAAGAACTCTTGAAGGGATAGCCTAAGTTTTGATTGTGTTTCTTGTTTCTCTAGTGTGTCCAACTACACTCAAACGGATATGTAGACAACATGGCATCTCAAGATGGCCATCCCGCAAGATAAACAAAGTGAATCGTTCTTTGAGGAAAATACAGAGCGTCCTCGACTCTGTTCAGGGGGTGGAAGGTGGACTGAAGTATGATCCAAATACTGGGGATCTCGTGGCAGCGAGCTCTATCCAAGATTTTGACCAGCAAAAAAGTGTTCTCTTCGACGGTAGAAATCAATCTGTCAGAAATCCTGATTCGATTATCCAGGGTGCGATCCCAGCTCCTCCATCTTGCACTGATGTTGAGAGTGAAATTGTGAAAATGGAAGAAGGGTGTTTTGTGGACAGATATAAAGTACCAATGTCAAATGTGCTCAGTCCAAACTCCTTCACAGGAGAACGTCGAATAAATGTGCTTATGCCAGAAAGATGTGATGTATCCAAATTGGCTGCACTAGATACTGGGTCGTCCCAGCCTGCTAGTCTTAAAACCATGCCTTGGATATCTTTTGGGAAGTTTCCACCTGATCCTTTCCTTACGGGAAAAGGATGCAATCAATGGGAGCTAAACAATAGCATGAAACAAGAGGCTTCCGAGTATCACTTCTCTTCTAGAAGCTCAATCTCCATTGCTGCTGGTGATGATATGAACACTACGTTTAAAGGTGATGTTGGGGCAGATGGTGATGCAGTTTTTGAACATAACCAGCCCACTTCCTCCGGAATGACAGACTCATCCAGTGGGCCTGGCTCAACAATGGAAGGCAGTTCATCAAGCTCGAGAAGCTGTGGTGAAAGGAAGCATTCTCGGACTGTGGCAAGCTGTGTTGAAAGTGGGGCTAAAATTACAGTCAAAGCTACTTATAGAGAAGATACAGTCCGGTTCAAATTCGAGCCTTCTGCTGGATGTCTTCAACTCTATGAAGAAATAGCAAAGAGGTTCAAACTAAATACAGGGCAGTTCCAGATCAAGTATCTTGATGATGAAGAGGAATGGGTGTTGTTGGTAAATGATTCTGATTTGCAAGAGTGCGTCGAAATATTGGACTTTATGGGCACTCACAGTGTGAAGTTTCTTGTTCGTGATATACCTTGTGCCATTGGGAGCTCAGGAGGCAGCAATTATTTCATGGCAGGAGGCTCTTGATCTGCTATACTCAGGTATCTCTTTGTGGAACCTAAATCACCTGGTTTCCTTATCGACTTTACTTCTACTGACTGAATGACTCTGTTACAAATCCAGCTTCGATGGCATTAATGATTTGTCACGGTCGGTTCCAGCAAGAGTCCTGCATAAGAAACAAAGTAGGCAAGAGGAGTCATATGGATTGGAGAAAATGGTCATTTTTGGATATGCATATGGTTCTATACATTTCAGAATAATTGTTGATGTTGTAGTTGTTGGATGAACTAGGACGCTCTATGTAGAGTACCCTAAACTGTGTGTACAGTAGTTTTGTATAAGTTACAAATATAAAAACATTTAGGATGTACAATTTTTATTTAATAAAAAAATTCGTCTAGATAAAGTTATTTTCATTTTCGATACATATTAACCCTATTGAGTAATGCTTGAGAGATTGTGTGACCCAAAATGAGCGATGGTGGCCACTCCTCAATATTGTGCCATGACTTGAGCGCAACTCGAGAATAGAGCCATCATGACTGAAGAAACTCAAATTGTGGTTGTTTTGATAAAGCATAAATGACTATAATTTGTTTACTAATTGGAAAGGGTGCATATTCTGGTTGTTTTGGTGCTTAAGTCACCCTTACACCTCCATCGAGTAATGTCTAAATCGCAGCATCAACGTGAGGACCAAATTGAATGCGAGCAGCCACTTCTTGATATGGTGGTGTCACTAGCAAAATTCAAGATCACTTGAGACGCGGTGCAAAGGAGCAACCCAAAATGAGCGAAGGTGACCACTTCTCGATATTGTACCATGACTAACTTGTGTAACTTACGCCTCAAGATACATCTTCCACAGAACAAGAAGAAAAGTAACTGAGGTTTATTTTTGTAATTAATCCATTAGCCAGCCGAAGACATTTACTCAAGTCAACCTATTGTTCTATGTGTATTTGAGTTCAATGCAATTCAAAATCCGTATCACAGTTAATTATCATGTCTAGGATCGT
>CAIGRK010148397.1:621-13765 GCA_903798315.1 Fraxinus greggii
ACTCACTTTCTTGCTTCATTTTCTCCACTTTCGTTGTATTCGTCGATATGAACCTAAAACATAAAGTAAACCACAATTTTAGCCACAATTTAATCCAAATAATCATAAATATCCACATTTTGACAATCTAAATAAGTGAAAGAAATGCACTTATCACCGACTATTACTATGGTAGACACTACCATTATGCTAACCCAACTACAACTATATCAGACCGACTACCACGATGATCATTTGACTACCATTACTCCAACCGCCTGAACATCATTTTCATTGATTGATAATCGCCTGACAGTTATCTTTGATCCATTAACTATTTAGTCGTGGAATTTGACCAGTCAGTGCGTAGGTAAGAACTGCCTAATGAGTAGACGTGTTACACTGGACATGTAGACAAGTTACACCGGACATGTGGACAATAACCACTTAGTGGTTACATGACACTGAACATCTATAATTACTTCAAAGGCTTGCCAGATATCGGGATCTTCTTTTTAACAAAAATTTTTCGGCCTTCTCTCATTTTCTTTAAGTCATTTTTAAAAATCCAATCACTAATTTTCACGCCGGAGGTACAACGGAGAGATAGCCCCAACCTCTTCTTGCAGGTGTTTTATTATTCATCAGAGTAATATAAATCGGCTTGTTCCTCTAAAAATAGTCCAAATGCTGTTCTTTATTATTTCAATAACTTTTCAATTTATTAGGGTAAATTTCACTTTGGGTTCCCAACCTATTCATATTATTACAATTTTGTCCATTTTAACATGTATCCACCATGTCATCCCTAACCTTTCATTAATTTGTACACATGGTCCTCATGAGTAAAATGTTTTAGTAGCTATTGAAATTTGTTATATGTCACGACTTACTCACTATCCTTTAATTTTACTCCATCAAACTCCATTGGCTACCGAATGGAAATCGTTAGTATACTCGCCTATGTGGTTGACGATAATCTGACATGGCACGTTAAATATTAACTTATGTGCCACATCAACTCCAAGTAAGCAAGAGCCCAACATGTCTTTCACTTTGGAGACAAATTAAAATGCAAAATCTCGCAATTCTTTCCCAAAACACATCTTCTTCTTCCGTAAGAAATTCATTAACTGAACAAATTGACTGAAACCCCAAATCTCATATGCTCCGAGCTTGTTCCAAACCATAACCTCCAAATCAATATCATCCTACCATCGGAGGCCCCACGATTTAGTTGAACAAGGAAGGCATGCACATGTAGGGACCTCTTGAAGGTAATTTCGAAAACATTTTTTTACTCTATTTTCATATATCGAGACAATGGGAAGACGTTGAGATAGTGGGCCAAAGATTAGAATATGATTGTGTGTTTATGTCTGAATTTCATGCATGTATTTTGAATAATTTGTACTCATAACAACTTTCAAAATTTTATACAAATTTTTTTTGGCATTGTATCTTCTTGGGTGCAATTGAAGTAATTTACTACTCTTACTTTCTTCCATCGAGCGTCGTCATAACAACATGAAAAACAAAAATGTTATGCATGACTCAAGCCAAATTGAGTTTACTCGGCCCTTGTTTGATCTCCTTTTTTCCAAAACTCATTTTTTGAACCCATTTTCAACTACACATCCACACAATAAAATATTTTGCATGTAAATCCAAAACTTTTCCATACTTTTTAACCACACATTCTCCAAAAATTCACCATTAAAAAAAACGTTTTACAAAAAAATGGCCGCCAAATAGGGAAAAAATAATTATAACTAACTCTTTACTGTATATATCAACCACAAAAGAATACTCCGTCCACTCCCCTAAACCAACAGTAAAATAGTTCTTAGTTCTCTCCTGAAGCATCNAACTCATTTTTTGAACCCATTTTCAACTACACATCCACACAATAAAATATTTTGCACGTAAATCCAAAACTTTTCCATACTTTTTAATCATACATTCTCTAAAAAAATCACTATTCAAAAATCTATTAACACCAATAATAGGGCTCAAACAAGGGCTCAGTCTCGTGATAATTAGAATTTTCTGCTTCTCTTCATTGCTGTATTAATGAATAGTTCGAGGGCATTTACTTTGCCCCAAAAATCTTGAAGGAAGAGCTTTGAATTTAGCATTTTGACTACATCATATAAGCTTTTGCCTCCAATTTTTGCGTTTATTAAATATTTGTATGTAATTAGAATTTTCTAATTATTTGTGGTTTAATGTTCTGACAATATCTGATGATGATTCGGATTTCATTGATTTTGAGTCGGACAAATACGACACCTTGTATGAGCAAAATGTGACCTATGGTATTGAAATGGCATTTGGGACATAACCTGAATCTCCAAGGTCATCAAAAAGCTTCAATGTTGCCCTGAACTCTCCTGACCTAAATAGTTTATTACAAGAGTGACTTCATTGTGTTGGAGTTTCAACTCATTGTGTTTTGAACACTAAATTTTATAGTTTTCAAATGTTAGCTGTTGGGATTGGCTTAAATGAAGAATAAAGAACATGAAATGAGGTTTTCAATGTGATTTTTTAATAGTTTTCTGTTGTAGTTTTGGATATGAAATGAGGTTTTGAACACTAAATTTTATAGTTTTCAAATATTAGCTGCATTCTTGGTTTATGTCCTTACCTATCTTTTATCTTTCAATGCAACGTGATTACTATGCAAGGGTAAAATGTTCGTCGCAGGAGGAAATGGTGCATCTTCAGCAAATGAACATCACACAGGAGACTTCTTTCCATTTCATGCCTACATCGATGGTTGAGCATGAAGCAGAAGCGGATTGTGTTACACACAGTTCCGTAGTCATGATGCCCATTGGTGATCAACGTGAATGTGCATTGAATGTGCCAACCGTGGAAGTTAACTTCTAAGAAATGGTTGATGAATTGCAACATATGGATGAGGCTTGAATGTCAAAGCTTATAGCGACAAGGGCACGAACAAGAGGAGTTGCGAAAACGACGAGAGCTACATCCGTACGGTCTAAAGGCAACGACAGTACATTGTAGTGCATTGCACATGAAGGCTGATTACTGGAAGATTTAATATTTTTTTGTGGCATACTTGCTAGGCAAGAATCAGTATTAAGTGTTCCTGTCAATGTGTAATTTGATCATTTTGAATGCATTAGAAGGAACGCTGTAAATGTTTTGCTAGTTTGATGTCATTTTTTGTAGATTCGTGTTAAGAAATTTACATGAGAGCCGTAAATTTCTTGCAAGAATCTAAGGATCTGGTCCAACCACATGCTAGTACAGATTTTTATATGTGTTCGTATGTGTTGTGTCAAGCATAACCATGAGCTATCTAGTGCAGATTTCTATATTATTTTGTATTGCAGATTTCTCTATATGTTTGTCTAATTGTTGTTTTCTTCTCATCTGTGAGCATTTATCTCAAGCTTCACTGCATTTCATGCAAATTTGAGAATGTGATTCCCTCAGTCACTATTGCAAGTAGCTCAAATCTTATATGCACTACCATTAGCTTTATCTAGGTTAGATGCTTTTATTTGCTGAACGTTGCCAAAAGTTACCAAGGAGAGAAATATGCAGCAATTCAAGACCACCACTATTTTGCTTTCTTGGTTCTTGAAAATACCAGGAAACAGATAATCAACTGACAAGACCTAGTGGAGACAACACTATTGTTTTGAAAGTTTTATTGTACCTCCATTACCAATATTCCTCAATTGTCTAAATGTTCTGATGTTTCTGATTGTCCTCCAGCAAAGACGTAAATTGATCATTACGAGAAGAAACACATATAAATCTGAAAAGATTCAATAAAAGCATTATAACTGACATTTCAAAATAAAATTTCAATTGACATCGAAAAGATAAACGTACGCCGACTTTCAACATAAGCAACATACACCAAACATAAATTACACCAAAGTTAGTGCCAATTACATAAATAAGAAAAATACAAACGAGTCTTTTCTCCTATTATACATAGTTGAAACACATTCACATTTCTTTTTCCTTTCCTTTCCCGTTCTCTACCGTAAATCCTTTTCCCTTAAGGATAGTTATGTCCAGGGATATCTCTACGTCTTCATCAGATATTTGACCAAATCTCTTCAACATACATGATAAATATTTAATCGTTGCTTTATCCAGCAGTACGACAAGTAGTGTCCAAGTGTTAGCCTCTTAAAGTTTAACATGCGCAATGGCATAGGCACGCCTATTCCTCATGCCAGAATTTTGTGGACGTGTGTTGAAGTGCACACTTTGGATTTTGGAGCAAGGAAAATGTGGGTTTCAATTTGTGGGCGTGATGCTTCGAAACATCTTGGTCTCAATACATATCGTCGTCCTAAAGAAATAGTTCATTTTAGGAGAGAATGGTGGGAGGAAAATAGAACTTGAAGGAGTTCAAAACTCCACATATATAGTTGACCAAGTGGATAAACCTAAATCTTATCACACACTTGCAAAATGACATACTCTTGAACAGGAGGTATAGACTCCTGAGGACATATCAGCTCCATGTAAACCTTGTAGATCATTCAACCTCCTAGAATTCATGATTACTAATCAAACATTACTAATCGAGGAACCTACTAGTTACGCAGGAAAAAAGTCAACTATTGACTCAAAGAGATAGCAAGAGGCCATAAAATCCGAGATGAATTCCATGTATATGAACAAGGTTTGAACCTTGATCGACTGCCCAGATGGGATGAAGCCCATAGGTTGTAAATGGGTTTACAAGAAAATGTCGGCATGGATGAAAATATCCATACATACAAAGGAAGGCTTTTAGCAATAAATTTCGGCGACTTGCCGTTGAACCTCTTCGGCAGAAGATGGGGGGACTTGCCTCCTCGTTCCCTTTTACCTATGCCAGCCATGATGCTCATGGGCAGCTTATCAAAACAAAGAGTTGGCTTTGATGAAACCTTTTCACTTGTAGCCATCCTAAAATCTATTCGCATTTTGCTTGCAATAGTTGTATACCATTACTATGAGTTATGACAAATGAATGTCAAAACTGCATTCCTTAACATGAACTTGCAAGAGGAAGTGTACATGACACAACTCAAATATTTTGAATCCAAATATACTTACAAGGTATGCAAGCTTGATCAAGCAAGTCTCTTGGAGTTGAAATATTTGATTTGACGAAAAAGTCAAAGAGTTTGTATTTATCAAAAATGAAGATGAACCTCTATACCGATATGTAGAAAATTACTTAACTTATCCCAATCTATATAGTCAAAATCTTATATAGAGAAAACGAACTGAGAGTTCATGGATACACTAATACTAACTTCTAGTCAGACTAGAATGATAACATTAATAAAATAGAGAATAGGAAAGAAAGATAAGCTTAGAAAATATTGTTTTGTGTTTTGTTACATTTGCTATACAAACTTAAGAATTTGTATAAGCAAGAAGCTGTAATCCGATATTGAAAAACAACAAGACAAGTAAGTGAAAATATTAAAGACCACATTGAAAGTTGGGAAGGTGAACAGCTAAACTAATGTTCTAGCCATTGAGGATGGGAAGAATATTGAAACTGATACAATGGAATAAAGAATATTAAAGAGGTTTAACTAATTCATTTAAAATTAGTTTCTGATCATTATTCCCATCATCCCTCCTCAAGCTGGTGACAGTCATGGAGTGAACTTTCAGCTTGTGTCGAAATACAGTGAATGAAGCTCGGGCAAGAGGTTTGGTGAAAATGTTCGTAATTTGATGAGTTGTAGGAGCATATCGTGTAGAGAGAAGACCTTGAGAAATTTTTTCTTAAATGAAATGGAAGTTCGGTTCGATATGCTTAGTACGGGCATGAAACACGAGATTCTTAGTCATTTGAAGAGTAATTTTATTATCACACAACAACAAAGGAGTGTGTGACAAAGAAAAGCCTATGTCACGAAGTAAAAAGGAAATCCAAGTAAGTTGAGTTGTAGTTGCAGCTAAGGATCCATACTCAGCTTCGGCACTAGAACGAGCAATAGTAGTTTGTTTCTTTGAGCTCCAAGAAATGCAGTTAGCACCTAGATAAATAGAGTAGTCAGTTGTGCTGCGATAAATATGTGGACAACCAGCCCAATCAGAGTCCTAAAAGGAATATAAGGTGGGAGAACTTTGAGCAAGATAATGAATTCCATGATCTACAGTCCCTTGGAGATACCAAAGAATACGTTTAACATTTTGAAGATTAGCAGTAGTTGGTGTTTGGAACTGTTGACAAACGTGATAGACAGCATGTGTGATGTCACGACGAGTAAAAGTTAGGTATTGGAGACTACCAACAAGAGCTCTAAATTCAGTGGCATTGACAAGATCATTATCAGTACGAGTTGATGTCATTTTGATAGCCATGGGAGTGGCAATAGGAGAGCAGTTCTGCATATTAGCTTTAGCCAATAAATCGTTATTATTTCTTGTCTACGATAAGAAAGTACCACCATTAAAATATTTCACTTCAATGCCTAGAAAACAATTAAGACGGCCTAGATCTTTCGGAGCAAATCGTGAACTTATGGTATGAATAATTTGTTGAATGGTTGAAGAACTTGATCATGTACTAATCACATCATCAACATATACTAGAATGATAATGAGATCATGATTAGTTTTTAATATAAATAGTGAAGAATCGGATTTACTGCGTTGAACTCCAAGAGTAAAAAGAGATTGAGAAAGACAATCAAATCAAGCGCGAGGGGCTTGTTTAAGCCCGTAGATAGAGCGATGAAG
Organism: Fraxinus greggii; assembly: GCA_903798315.1. NCBI lineage: Eukaryota > Viridiplantae > Streptophyta > Magnoliopsida > Lamiales > Oleaceae > Fraxinus > Fraxinus greggii. Next base: position 7,348 of record CAIGRK010148397.1, read on the forward strand.
TTTACAAACATGAGATAGAAATTTCTATAAATCCTGGAGGTTGCTCCATGTATATTGTTTCTTTGAGGTGCCCATGAAGGAATGCATTTTTTACATCGAATTGCCTCATATCCCATTTTGAGCTAACTGCAATAGAAAGAACAAGTCGAATAGTTGTAGGTTTTATTACCGGACTAAAAGTTTCATCAAAATTTAAACTTGGAATTTGAGAAAATCCTTCAACGACTAAGCAAGCTTTGAAACGATAAATGCTCCCATGTTCTTTGTATTTAATGCAATAAATCCATTTTGAGGCAATGCCATTTGTGTTATCGGGACGAGGAAAAAGTTTCCATGTTTGGTTGTTATGAAGAACTTGAGTTCTTCTTTCATGTTAGTGACCCAAAACAGATTTTTGAGGGCTGCCTTAAGGGTTTTTGGTTCACTATGAGGAGAGTTGGTGCTGAGTAACGCTAATTCCGAATTCAAAGTAGGGTTTGTACGAAGTTTTTGACGTGTTGTCATTGGATGATTTTTTTTAAAATGAGAGACATTTGATTGTGTACTTGGAGTAGATGCTGATGTTGGTAATGAGGATGGAGAATGAGAAGAAAATGAAAGATCAATAAACAATTGACTAGAGATATCTGGATTATTTTCAATAGTAGAAGAAAGGTCTGTATTTATCTGTCTTAAAAATTCAGAAATAGAACCAGTGTTTGGCTCAGCTTCTTGACATTTTTGTAGGAGAAGGTGATAATTCTGTGGATGACGGTGAAAAAGTGTTGGAAGAATTTGGAGATCGTGAACAACAGTTACTGCTCAAAGTGTTGGAATTTGGAAGGGCTAAAGATTGAGAACTACTACATTGAGTTTGAGAATTATCATTATTTTGAGAAGAATCTATGTTTAGTTGAAACCACTCATCAAAACTAGGAAATGCCACCATTTGGCTTGATTCCTGCATATATGGTATAGAAGAAGTATTGTTAGCAAAAGGAAAGATCGTTTCATCAAAAATAACATGATGAGAAATATAAACTCAGTCGGTTTTAGGATCCAAACAACGGTAGCCTTTATGTATAGGAGTATAGCCAATGAAAATGAAAGGATAAGTTTTGCGATCAAATTTACTTTTAGTACAACCCTAAGGTAGGGAAAACACTGACAACCAAAAATTTGTAATCCACTATAACCAGGAGAATGCTTGAACATCTTTTAAAATGGGCTTGTCATGTCAAAAGTCGAGAGAGGCATCTTGTTGATCAAATAGACAGCGATGAGAAAGGCATCAACACAAAATTTTAGAGAAATGGAAGAATGAAACATCATAGTGAGGGCAGTTTCGACAACATGACGATATTTTCTTTCAGTCACTCCATTTTGTTGAGGAGTATAAGGACGCGAAATTTGTCTTGAGATGCCACACCGTTCTAGATGTGCTAAGAAGTTTGTATTGACAAATTCACCACCGCCATCACATTGGAAAATTTTAATCTTCCCTTCCAAATGATTTTCTATCTGTTTTTGGAACTTTAAAATGCTCACAAAAAAATCAGATTTTCTTTTAAGAGGAAATAACCAAGAAAATCGAGTGCAATCATCAATAAAAATGGCATAATAGCGAATTTTGAAAAGAATTTATTGGAGAAGGTTCCACAAATCACAATGAATTTTATCCGAAGGAAATGAAACAATTTCATTAGATAATCTAAAGCTTAGTTTACAACTTTTTCCTTGCTGACAAAACACAGATACTAGGTTTCTCAGTCCAACTAGAAATAATGATATTCTTGTTAGAGTACAAAACATATAATATTTTTTGACTTGGATGACCAAGTCTTTGGTGCCAAAGGTTAGACGTAGCCGGTGGCAGTCTATGGACAGCATTAAGAGCTAGTATGAAATCATCCTCCAAAGCATACAATCCACTTCTTTTACTGACCTTTGCCAAAACCTTGTTTTCCTGATCCTTAATAACAAAATCATTATCAGTAAACTCAAAAGAACACTTATATCTGATGTTAATTGACTAATAGATAAAAGTTTTTTCTTAATTCAAGAACGACAAGGACTTTGTTTAGTTTCAAATGACCATGTTTAGAGTTTAAAGAGAAATTACCAACATGAGAAATGCAAAGACCTTGGCCATTTTCGACAAATACTTTATCATGGCCTTTGTCAGTGGAAATATTTTCTAATTTACCTGGGGTTTTGTCATATGCGAAGTTACTCCAATATCGACAAAAATTTTGGTCATTTGGATCTTCGATGTTCATAGCAGCGAGAGCTTGAATATTATCATCCTCTACATAGTCATATCTATCCCAACAATCTTTCTTGTTTCTGGTTCTCAGCATTTTGCTTAGTAAAATTCTGATAGTGCTAATTATTATAGAAGTTGTGCTGGTTGTTGGAGAAGTTCAATCTTCCTCCATTGTTTTGCTGAAATCCTCTTCCACACGATTCGTAACGACCTCCACGTTGATTTCGACCTCTTCCTCTTTGAATAAAGCTTGGTGATTATCAATAAGTGATTTTTCTTCTTCTTTTTTAGCAGTAGCACTTTGTTCATGACCTTGTAAGGCAAGAAGAAATTGGTTGAAGCTTGGTAATGGTGGCTTGGCCAACATAGCAGTTTTGAAGTCGGCATTGTTAAACATTGGTTGCTTAACAATTTTGGGCCCAAGTGATGTAGCCCAAACTGATAACTATTTTAAGCCCTATGATGGAACACAAATTATTGAGGAGTCCAACCCAATCTGAATGCAACACAGCAAACATTTCATTGAGTTTTGAAGGCTGAGATGATGCCCATTGGATGTGGAATGGCTGTGACCATTGGATGCTTCTGACTGTTTGTATTATTGGATTAACCCATTCATTTGCTCGGTGACTTTGAGATTATTCTAGGGTTTTCTCTTCTTTGGTTCTCTATGTATTCTCTTTGAAAACCTTATGTTTTCACCGTGTAATCTTCTATTCTAGCTATTCTTGGTGAGATCTAGTGTTAGTTAAGGCGTTGTTGTGGTGAATCTGGTTTCTCTATTGAGCGTAACTTTTGGTTACTTAGTGTAATCATTCGAGGGTTTCTTGAGAGAAAACTTGGGGTCTAAGGGCTTAATCATTTTGTGGATTTCTATATTGTGATACTTGTATTGATTATTACTAGTTTCTAGTGAATTGGAGCTATAACGACTTCGGTATATGCTCAACGGGTGACTAGATTTGGGTGAACATCCGGGCCTTCGGGCGAAAAATCTCGTGTTCTTTTTATTTCTGTAATTACTTGATGTATTTGGGGCCTGTGTGATCCCAACAGTGGTATCAGAGCACATTGATCTTTATAAAACTCCTCGATCAAGTAATTTTTTTTGATGTTCTTGGCAAACGGAACCCTAGATCTTCAAGGATCTGTACTGGAAAGGGTGGGTTCTTATTTTTCCGAAGAAAGTAAAATAGATTTGGTATTCACTATTTTACATTGTTGATCTGAGATAGTTGGTAACAAGTTTCTAACCCTACCTCTTTTATCTTCCTTCGAAATGTAGATTTCTTCGATCTATTGGTTGAAACCCTCTCAGATCTTCCTTTATCTAGGGTTTCTTTTGAAAACCCTAGAATCTGAGGGGAATGAGATTAACGGTTTCTTCAAGATTACTTTGAGCTTTTATTTTTTGAAAGTTACATATTCTGTTGTTTGGGTCATTATTTATGTTATCCGCTTCTCTGATTTTTATTGTGTACATTTGTGTGAAATTAAATTTTCTGCATATTAACCCTTTGTGTGTACATTAATTGGAACTATTACTCTCTGCTTTTGGTACATCAAACTTTGCTCTATTTTAAAAACTGTTAAGCATTCACTGTTTTACAAATTTAAAATGAGTAGCACTAAGGTTGATGTTGAAATTTGGAATGGAAAAGGAGACTTTACTCTTTGGAGTAAAAAAATGAAGGCTCTATTAATACATTTTAGATGTGCTAAAGCCCTTGATGAATCTTGGGGGGAAGAAGTGACTGATAATAAAAGAACTGAACAAGATAACACTGCATGGAGCACTATTTTTCTGCATTTATCTGATAGTGTTATTAGAGAAGTAGGAGAGACTAGGACTGCAGCTGAACTATGGATAAAGCTTGAATCACTTTACAAAACTAAGACACTTCCCAATAAATGTTACCTGTGGAAACAATTCTTTAGTTTTACACTTGACCCCAACTGTGATCTTGAAATTAATCTAGACAGATTTAATTAACGTTCTCGAGATCTCACCAATAGTGGAGAAACACTTTCTAATGATCAAAAATTTGTAGCCTTATTATCATCATTACCTGAAAGATATAAAGATTTGAAAAATGCCCTTGAATATGGTAGAACTTCTATTATTGTTGATGTTATTGTTTCTTCCTTAAGGAATTAGGAACTTGAATTTAAAAGTGATTTAAAAACATCCTCAAGTGGAGTTGGCTACAAAGTGAAAGGAAATAATTCTTTCCAAAGAAACAATAACAATCATTTTAACAAAAGTTTTGGAAAACCTAAAGAATATTTTGAAAGTTTTAAAAGGGGCAAATCTAAATTCAAGAAGATGAAGAAGTAGAAGAAGAAGAAGAAGAAGAAGAAGAAGAAGAATAATAATAATAAGGCTAAAGGAAAGAAATGTTATTCTTGTGGAAAAATGGGTCATTTTATAGAGAACTGATGAATTGAAAAATGCTAACAAAATTGAAGGAGGTGTTGCTATAGCTTATGAAGAAGTTGCAGCCTCTGATTGACAGGTTTACATGACTTGTCAATTATCAACTAAAACTGAATGGATTCTTGATTTTGGGTGTACTTTTCACATGACACCTTATAAAGAATACTTCATTGATTTTCTTGAAATAAATGGAGGGTAGGTAATGTTGGGAAATGACTACTCTTGCAAAATAAAAGGAATTGGTCAAACTGTTTTAAAACTAGAAAATGGGAATGTTCTAACTTTGAATGAGACAAGATACATTCCTGACCTAAAGAGGAATTTAATCTCTTTAGGTACACTTGACGATAAAGGTTTTAATACTACTATCAATAAAGGTATTTTAAAACTTCAAAAGGATTTTGCAAAAGTTACTTATGTTGAAAAATCAAATGGGATTTATACTTAGAAAGTTTTACCTTTACTGAACAAAAATCTTGCTGCAACAGTCTCAGTCTCCAATTCGATAAATCTGAATTTTGGCACAAAAGACTTAGTCATATTATTGATAAAAATTTGCACATTCTTAAGAAACGGTCTTTTGGGTGATGAAAGCATAGAAAAAATGTCATTTTGTGAACATTGAATTTATGGGAAGCAAAAGAAATTGCCTTTTGTTACTGGCATTCATAAATCTAAATCCATTCTTGATTATTTTGCATGCTGGTCTGTGGTGGCCGCTACTATGTGCACTTATTCTGGTTTTTAATACTTCTTTCTCATTATTGATGATTTTTCAAAGAAAAGTTGGGTCATTCTTTTGAAAAACAAATCTGATGCCTTCAAAAACTTTGCAGAATGGAAAACTCTTATTGAAAATCAAGTTAATAAAAGTGTTAAAACACTTAGAACTGATAATGGCCTTGAATTTTGTAATGAAGAGTTTGATAGCTTCTGTAAAAATAATGGGATACTTAGACATGGAAATGTAACATATACTCCTCATCAGAATGAGCTTGCAGAAAGGAGGAATAGGACCTTTTTGAAAAGGTTAGGTGCATGCTGATAAGCTCAGCATTCCAAAATTATTTTAGGGAGAAGCTGTTAAAGCTGTCTCTTTTCTTACAAATAAGTGTCCCACTAAAACCTTAAAATATGATATACCTGACCATGTTTGGAATGGTTATTCTGTTGATTATTCTAAACTGAAAATATTTGGGAGTGCTGCCTATGTTCATCAAAATGAAGGAAAACTTGAGCCCAGATCTATTATGGGTATGTTCTTAGGTTATGGTGAAGGTGTTAAAGGCTATAGAGTTTGGTTGAAAGTACAGGGAGGTTATAATAAGCAGGAATGTTATATTTAATAAGTTAGATATGCCTTACATTAAAGAAAAAGGAATAGCAACAACTGACACTGAACAAAACAAAACTGTAGTTGAATCCGAACCTTTTCAGACATAATTAAAGTCTGGAAATGTTGATCAGTTTGAGGTGGAGCTTGGTCAGGAACTAAATAATGAACCTGGACCTAAAATTGAACTAGACCCTGTTGCTAAACCTGATCAACTGAAAACTTTTTAAGAGATTATCATCTTACAAGAGTGAAAAGAAAAATAAGACCACCAACAAGATATAATGATTCTAATTTTATTACAACTTTGAATGTTCAGAGTTTTTTGGATAATGAGCCTAATTCATATGAAGAAGTCATTAATGGTAAGCATGCAAGTCTTTGGCTTGATGCTATGAAGGAT
>CAIGRK010148598.1:0-10962 GCA_903798315.1 Fraxinus greggii
ATTCTCGTCCACATAAAAAAAAAACTAGACTGGTGCCGTTATCAATATTAAACAAAATTATTATATTTAAAAATAAAGTATCTGTTCAAAAAAAAGGAAAGGATATCAAATTTAAATATAGTAAAATAATCGAATTAGTGATAATAAAAAAAAATATATAGCATGAACGAACTAGTTCATAAGTGATTTTAATAGACTTCAAATTCTCTATTATTTGCCTATTAGAGGAACAGTCTAGAGAGGTTCTTAGCCCCTGTTTGATCCACATTATTTTTCTCATTCTCATTCTTCTACAGAGGTTCTTAGCCCCTGTTTGATCCACATTATTTTTCTCATTCTCATTCTTCTACTCATTTTCAACCACACATTCTTCAATAAAATAATATTTTCCATCACATCAATAACTTTTCCTTCTTTTTCAACCACACATTCTCCATCAATATACNTATGCTTCACCACAGATTCAGCACAAAATTCCTCAAATGCTTGTTTTCTACTAGGTGAAATCGTAATATACACTAGTGTATTCCTATTTCGTTGAATTTCATCCTTAGCCCCTGTTTGGTACACATTAAAATTCTCATTCTCATTCTTCTACTTATTTTCAACCACACATTCTTCAATAAAATAATATTTTCCATCACATCAATAACTTTTCCTTCTTTTTCAACCACACATTCTTCATCAATCTACTATTTCAGAATACATTTTTCGAAAATAATGTGGATCAAACACACCCTTAATATTTTTTTACTGAACCGAATGGTTCAGGTTTGTAAATTATGGCAAGTTGTGCTTATAAATTATTTAGAGTTATTCTTGGTGTACGAACCCCACCTATTGTGTGGGTTTTGGAGGGAATCGCGAAATTTCTCCGGTGCACCAAGAATAATCCAATTATTTAAGTAAAACGAGTGAAGTCACATATGAGAATAACATATTTATACAAAAAGTTGAGCCTAAAAATTACGTTCTGATGTGTTTAAATTATAAATACTTTTGGTTAATCTTGTTCTTTATTTGTACATTTTGTACGACCTACAAGTATATTTGCTAATCAATTACTTATTTTTATCTATTTATAATTTAGCCTCAACTTGATTTCATTTAAAATCTAAATAAAATCTCAAGTGAAAGTAAATAATTAATTTTAACAATACATTTTATGAAATCCACAACTTTTCAACAACTTATTTCAACAACTTTTATCTAAATTTACTAAAAATCTTAAGCTAATCTACACTAAAATTAAGCCTATGTTTGATCTATATTATTTTTTTCATTATCATTATTTTACTTATTTTCAACCACACATTTTTCAATAAAATAATATTTTTCATCACATCAATAACTTTTCCTTCTTTTTCAACCACACATTCTCTATCAATCTACTATTAACCACACATTATCTATCAATCTACTATTCCAGAATATATTTTTCCAAAATAATGTGAATCAAACACACACTAAGCATGCCAAGACAAGTCGTGAATAGTCGAGTTTCTCGCATACACAAGAAGCAACTCGCTATTTCTTGTATTTATTTGTCGAGAATCCCTTTTACTTTCTATACATCAAGTAAGATTATCACTCTTGTCTACTCAAAACTTTGATATGGTGTGACACAATTTCAAAGAATAATGAAAAATGTTATGTAAAACGTTATTAGTATGCTAACTCCTAGGACATGAAAATTGGTATGTCCACGTGAACTATCAAACAAATTCACAAACCAGTGGTTTCCAGAGTTATTGAAACTGTAAAATAAAACATACGGGAAAATGTACAAAATATAAAGTTATAAAGGAGAGAGAATTGTGCAAATATACATAGAGAGAAAGTGAGAAGAAAGAGGCAAAATTCTTCAATGAAGAAACGAGGTTGTGAGATTGAAGCAATGGGCATAAACTACACAGTATGCACACAGAAAGGACAGATTTTTGGAACAAAACAATCAGAAATCAACAAGAAATCAGTCCGGCAAGTGCTTCAAGATGTTAATTGTCGAGCAAAACCATGGGAAATTCTTGCCATTGTCGGCCCTAGTGGCGCTGGAAAATCCTCATTGCTAGAAATCCTCGCCGGGAAACTTACGCCACAATCTGCATCCATTTATGTTGATCAAAACCCGTTTGATAGAACTCATTTCAAGAAGATATCAGGCTATGTTACACAAAAGGATACGTTATTTCCACTCCTTACAGTTGAAGAAACCTTGAAATTCAGTGCAAAGCTCCGGCTAAAGCTGCCGGAATCGCAGCTGAGTTCAAGGGTCAAGTGTTTGATTCAAGAACTGGGTTTGAGTCATGTTGCTGGAGCACGAGTCGGCGATGACCGAATCCGGGGGATTTCTGGCGGAGAGAGGCGGCGTGTTTCCATCGGTGTTGAGGTAATGTTAACCAATTCATTTAAAATCTGTAGACTTACAGATGAATTGCAAGTATTTATTTAAATCCTGTCTTTGCTCTGCATTCATGTTTCTTTTTATTGAAGTTGGTCCATATTCATAAATGGATAACACACCGTTTCGTCTAAAAGCTTGAATTGTCACGGACGAACCCTATATATTTAGTCCTGCCTCTGTTTGGAAAATTTATAAATGGTGTATAAAAGAAATAATAGTTAGTTACATAAAGTTTTGACTTTAACTGAATTTATAAATTATTATCTAAACGGTGTGTAAAACTCGTCTTGGACAGGTTATACATGAGCCCAAAGTGCTGATTCTAGATGAACCAACTTCAGGACTTGACAGTACTTCAGCACTTCAGATCATTGATATGCTTAAATCCATGGCGGAAATCCAGGGCCGGACCATAATTCTCAGCATTCACCAGCCTGGATTTCGAATTGTAAAACTATTCAATTCTATTCTGTTGTTGGCTAATGGCTCAGTTTTACACCACGGCTCGGTGGATTCATTAGGCCTCAATTTGAGCTTGATGAGATTACACCTTCCTCTTCACGTCAACATTCTCGAATTTGCTATAGAATCCATTGAGATAATCCAACAGCACCAAGTCAAGAAAGGAGATGTTGATGAAAGTAGAAGTGGTAAGTTCACCATACTATTGGTTATTTTTTGAAAATGCTTTATTTGGTTAGAAAAGTTTTTGGAGAAAACTGACCCAACATATGCCCTCAACAAGTTCTTCTACAAATAGAAGAAGCTATCCAAACAGGCCCATCCATTACAATCATTTACGTGCAAGATTCATTTGGGCTGCCGTATTCTCTTTACACAGATCACATGTTTTTTGTTGCACCGGTTCCTTGAATATAAACCCATACCTTAACTGCTTATGTGTTTACTTGCCATGTTTATTTCATTACGTTGTTATCCAACTGTAATTTTCTCAACAGGTTTTCAAGGTGGAACCGATGGTAAATTGACTCTAAAACAACTCTTTCGACAAGCCATGGTTATAGAAGAGGACTCCATTGATGTCAAAATTAATATTCCTTACGGTTTTGCTAATTCTAGATTGAAAGAAATCATAATTCTCACAGACAGGTTCTCGAAAAACATTTGTCGAACAAAGGAACTATTCGCTTATAGGACTCTCCAAATGCTGATTTCTGGGCTTGTTCTGGGATCTGTCTTTTACAATCTTAAGAATGATTTAGTTGGTTCTGAGGAAAAAGTCGGATTATTCGCATTCATCTCGACATTTTTGTTGTCAAGTACAACAGAAGCATTGCCTATATTCTTGCAAGAACAAGAAATCTTAAAGAACGAAACCTCTTGTGGAAGCTATAGGGTATCATCCTATGCAATAGCAAATGCTATTGTGTACTTGCCATTTCTGCTGATTCTTGCAGTATTATTCTCTGTACCGTTATATTGGTTGGTCGGATTGAACTCTAGTTTTTTGGCTTTCTTTCGTTTCTTGATGCTGATTTGGTTAATTCTGTACACTGCAAATTCTGTTGTGGTATGTTTCAGTGCTCTCGTCCCAGATTTCATCATGGGGAACTCTGTGATCTCGGCCGTTATGGGCTCATTCTTTCTGTTCTCTGGCTACTTCATATCAAAGAATGGGATACCAAATTACTGGATTTTCATGCACTATATTTCTCTGTTTAAGTATCCATTTGAAGGGCTGTTGGTAAATGAGTTTTCCAGTTCTGGGAAGTGTTTGGATTTCATGTTTGGAGAATGTGTGGTGAGTGGTGAAGATTTACTCAGAGAAGGCGGCTATGGAGATGGGGAAAGTGGATGGAGAAATTATGTTATAATTGCCTGTTTCATTTCAGTTTACAGGTTTATTTCCTTTCTAATTCTTAGGTGTAGATGCTCTCAGGGAGGTATCCTCGTTTGATCGTAGTTACCAAAGGTTTGATTGTACTTAAAAGCGACTTTTTTAGTTGCGTCACAAATATTTTAAGTAATCAGTGAGTTCTTTTAATTACAAAGTTCAGTTGCATGTCACGAGCCATTTTAACTAATGACAATACTCGTAAAGTGAATTAGGTAATAGAAACTATGATTTAAAAAAAAAAAAAAGTTAAAATCTTTAAATCTCTCAGTTTATTTTATCGAGTATTCTTTACTAAATATGCACTTGTATTTAACTAGCACGTGAACGAGGATGCCATTTGCAAGAATGATGTCTAAAGTTTTCTTCGTAAAATACAAGAATGATCAATGATGTACAAAGTTTTCGTCGACAAAACTTCTCATGAATTATTGAGTCGCTTATTGAATTTTCATTCCTCAATATTAGTCACAGGATTCAAAAAAATAAAATAAAATGAGTGTAAAATTATGTATTCAATTATTAGTTTATAAATTTCTTGGATCATGATTGAGGCGTCATTGATTTGAGTACGACAAGAATCTGGTGGGGGACTTTCCCTCGCATCATTGTAAAGAAATCTTACAAAACAAGACGATGTTATCCAAAAATTAGGTCTATTATGTATGATATAAAGTATTTGTGGATTCAAGATGATATAATTTTTTTAAGGTTGGTGAAAGAGTCCAAAATGGGCGAAAATGAGGTGGGTCGCATAGCATAGAGGTGTTTAATGGGGCGAGACGAGCGGCAATGAGGCAGGTCGCATTGCATATTTGGCATGATTTAGGAGTGTGTATATATATTATTAAAATGACATATTTCTCTCAATTTGACAAGTCGATTGGCGATTCGAGAAACAAAATTGCTGTTCGGCTATCTAGTGGGGCTAGTCGAGCCCGCTAGAGGCCTACTCCCACTTAACTCTCGTAGCATGATTCCAAGTTTAGGACAAATTGTGCTGAGCTTAATTCTCCAATTAGGTCTCGTGGATGCATAGATGGTTAAAATCGAATCGATTATGTTATACTGTTTAAATCTAAAGATGGACGTACCCGTTCTTGGGACTAACAAGTCGTAGGATAGCTTACTTGGTCATTGGAAGGGTCCAAAGAGAGTAACACTGGTTCAGACTTCAGAGTAATAGATACCAATAAATTAAAATTAAAGTTTGATTTTATCTGAAATTTTTAAGTTAATAATAAGCAAACCAAACGCTCTGGTTTTCTTTTCTGGATTTTTGCATCAAAACGCTACTTTTAAAGGGCTGACATGGGTCGGTTCGATTCGGTTCTCCAAAATTTTTGGGTATTTAATAAATGGAACTGTCGGGTCTAAATATAATTATGGAATCGTTCAGGTTCGGTTCGATTCGATTCTGTTCGGTTCCGTACCATAATTAAATTTTTTAACATTTACAGTTATACTACATAAATACAACTAATGACATGTTCATTCGTAACTTTTACAAACTAACGTAACCCAATTTAAAAACATATAATTAACAAGTTGTCGAGAGATCTAGTCAGTAGCTACCGCCACCTGTGAATTGAAAGAGCTTCAAAATCGATTTGGGTATAAGGATGTATGTTTTAAANAGGTTCGGTTCGATTCGATTCTGTTCGGTTCCGTACCATAATTAAATTTTTTAACATTTACAGTTATACTACATAAATACAACTAATGACATGTTCATTCGTAACTTTTACAAACTAACGTAACCCAATTTAAAAACATATAAATAACAAGCTGTTCAATAAGATTAATTAAATGTATACAAATACCAAAAAGCAGATACTAATATTAAAACATCTAATACCCGTTCGGGTATTAGATTAGGTTCTTTGGTTCTTGATCTAGAACCAAGAACCGACTCCAATCCATCGATTCTCGATTTAGATACCTGTTCGGGTATTTAACTTATAAAGAACCGTTCGGTTCAGTTCGGTTGGGGTTCGATTCGGTCCGATTCGGTTCGAGAGTTTTGTCTAGCCCTAACTTTTATTTTTATACTTGAAAAGTAATTTTTTTTCTTAAATATTTTTATATTCCAAATTTTAATTTTTGTAGCATTTGGTCTCCTGTGGCTGTGAAGTACGAAACCCAGATTCACTAAGTCTCATGCAGTCGAGTGAATCTGCGGTAATCTCAAATGCTGAATCCCAAAGCCAATACACAAACCTCTTCTCAAAGTGCATTAAAATCAAGAACCTGAGGCTGGGAAGAGCTTTGCACTCGCATTTGATAAAATCAGCTCTCATTTTCAACACATTTCTTACCAATCGCCTCATACAAATGTATTCCAAATGCAATTCTATTGACTCTGCACAGAAAGTGTTTAATGAGCTCCAATTCAAGAACCAACATTCGTGGAACTCACTTATATCTGAGTATTCCCAAATGGCTCGGTTTAATGATGCCCGTCAATTGCTTGAAGAAATGCCTGGACCCAATCTTGTGAGCTATAATTCCATCATTTCAAGCTTAACTTTACGTGGGTTTTATAAAGAAGCAATAAGTGTATTTAGAAGAATGCAAAATCTACATAGAGATGTGCTCTGGATGGATGAGTATACAGTCGTTAGTTTAACGAATACATGTGCTAGCTTGGCTGCATTGGCATTATTGCGTCAAGTTCATGGGGTTGCTATCGCAGTTGGTTTGCATTTTAATCTTGTAGTTTGCAATGCATTTATTGATGCTTATGGGAAATGTGGTGAGCCTGAGCGTTCTTACTTGGTTTTTCGTCAAATGGAAGAGAAAGATATCGTGTCGTGGACTTCAGTGGTTGTTGCATATGTTTTCGGGTCTAGACTAGAAGATGCTTGTCGGATTTTCAGTCAAATGCCGGCTAAGAATGTAGTTTCTTGGACAGCTTTGATTGCAGGCTTCACTCAAAACGGGGAGGGTGAAAGAGCTTTGTCCCTATTTGTGGAAATGCAGAATGAGGGAGTGCTCCCCAATGATATCACATACGTTGGTGTATTAAGTGCTTGTGCTGATTTAGCTCTTACTGAAAAGGGAAAACAAATCCATTGTCATGTCCTTAAATATGGAAGTAGCCATGACTTTGGTAATGTATTTGTAATAAATGCATTGATTGATATGTACTGCAAGTGTGGAGACATGAAATCTGCAATGAGATTATTTGAAATATTCCATAAAAAGGATATTGTCACTTGGAATTCAATAATAACTGGTTTTGCTCAAAATGGAGATGGAGAGGCATCACTCTCTATCTTTGCAAAGATGATACAAGCAAATTTGAGACCAAATGACGTTACATTTCTCGGGGTCTTATCAGCTTGTAGCCACTCAGGTTTAGAATCTGAAGGACTCCGAATTCTTGGGATAATGGAAAAGGATTTTGGTTTGATCCGACGGCCAGAACACTATGCAATTTTTGTTGATTTGCTTGGACGGAAGAATAGGCTCAAAGAAGCAGTGGAAGTAATTGAGAAGGCTCCTAATGGTTCGGATCATATTGGAATGTGGGGTGCTGTCTTAGGCACTTGTCGAGTCCATGGAAACTTGGAACTTGCCAGAAGGACAGCAGAAGCCCTTTTTGCACTGGAGCCTGAAAATACTGCGAGGTATGTAATGCTGTCGAATATATATGCGACAGCTGGAATGTGGGACGATGCGCATCGAGTGAGAAGGCTTGTGAACGACAGGGATTTAAAGAAAGACGCGGGCTCGAGTTGGATAGAGGTAATGAATGTAAGGCACAAGTTTATTGCTGAAGACGTGTTCCACCCTGAGATAGAAGAAATACATGAATTACTTCATAATCTTGTAAACCAAATGAAAGATGCTGAATACATGCCTCACATTGAAACCCCGTTTTTTACTGAATATGGATCACCTCTATCTGTATAAGCATAGATTGATGAATCTTTGAAGTTCAGATATGCACTGAACTTGAATCAACATCTGAATTATAATGCTATTTAGCTTGGGACTAGTACTTGTGATCCTTCTCTTAGTGGTAGGCAAAATTAATAACTGTCTCCAGAGTTTTGTAGAATTTGGTGAAGGGTAAGAGAGAGAAATGGTTACTCGATTTGTCATACCTATTCTTCATTTCGAACTGTTCAATTCCGTGAACCTTCAAATATATCCTGTTTTATAGATGAGATCATCAATCTGGTGCAGTTCCTCCAGTCAGAGGGCGGAGAATATTCATACAAAGGTCAGTTAAAAGCGCACCTCGTTAGAAGAAATGTACAGCAATATTTTCGCTTCTGATTTGAGCATTTATCTGCTTGTCTGGATGTATTTGTTTCCTCTGTGCCTGATTTATTCTTATATCCTTTTGGATAGAAAGGCCCTGTAATTTGTCAGAGAGGAATCGAGTCTTTCATTTCTAAATTCAGCCATGTTTGTTGGACTGTGCGAAGCTTAATCATATTGTACACTTATCCCCTCGACTTCATAACAACATGATTGGGATTGGGGCTTAATCCCCTAACAGTGTACCAGATGAGATCAGTTCACGGAGCACTGGATTGAGATTCAAAATGGAAGGAGTGACTTTATCCACTATAAACTTCAGTTTGTTTGACTATTATGCACTTCGGATGGAATCAGATGGAAGTTTCCATACGTCTTGGAACGTGGAAAGTCATTTAGAGCAAAGAATTATCTGAGATCAATTCAAAAGTAACTAATTCTAACATCCAATGTCGACAAATTTTAAACTTTTGCTCTGCCTTGAATGTAGTTGACTCTTATTGGGTCTAAAAGTAGTTGACTCTTCATATGCCTGTCCTACCGCTTTTTACTGTAACTGAATATAGTGTTCATTTTTAATAAACAGTGACGATTTCTTTGATTTCCTAATATCATTTACAACTTTTTATTACAGAGTTGGTAACTTATCTCTAGATTACTGTGGGGGATAATATTAACTTTATAATGTAATTGAATGCATAGCTCAAAGCCAATTATGTTGAGTGTTCCATTTCTGTTTGTCTGTTTTCCTTTTACATAGCCTGACCATGTCACAGCTTCATTTCCATGCAAAGTCAGGTCAATAACAACAGATTAAATGTGTATTTAGATTCATGCCATAAGTTTTGAGAAAGTATTTAGCTCAACCTCGCTGTCACTCTATTACAACACTCCTCATATACCCGAGATTGGCACTGGCTATGAAAAACATGGGCAGATTTTCCATGTCAACTGTATATTCAATCCGCATATTTCTTAGTTTCTTTATCTTTATGTGTACTAGTCCAAAAATATTAGACAATTCAATAATAACAAACCTTTTGAGCTGTCTAGAAATAAGAAATGGAAGATGTGATACTTTAGAAATACCCAAAATTCATATATGTTAAAAGCACCGTGACGATGCATACACGCCAAAATTCTTATTTGGGCATTAATTATGTGGTGAGTTCATATATTTACTTCTATTTCTTTAATTTCCGCAGCTAATCTCAATTAAAAAACATTAATATAAAGAATGCATGCAATTAGTGATAACTGTTTGGATTTTTCTAAAATTGTTCCAATCACAGCTTATTTTTTTATCTTGGGTTTCAATGATTTGATCTATTGACTATTGTGATTGTCCGTTTCAGGCTCATAAGGAACAAAGATGTTATAATATCTTTTATCAGAAGGCCTTTTGATTTTATTGAATTGACAGGGGAACATATCTGATGGAGACGAGGTCGGTCTATTTTCCCTGAAATAAGATAAATTTCGAGTTAGTTACGTAAACAATTTATATATATTTTTAATTCAATTTAATCCTCGAGAGACCTAAATAATAAATGGGTTAATATGAAGTTATGCACGATCTTTTTCCTTTTTTCAGCCTAAAGATAATACATGGAACATTTTCAGCATGTCGACGTGATTCAGTAGTATCAATTGTATTTATACGTAAATAATAGCATTCGATATAGGTAGATCAATCCATAAGAGAGGGGGTGACCAAAACTAATATGACGTGTTATAAGTGCTAAGAATCCAGATATTTCAGATCTTATGGTAGAAGAAACAGAACAGAATGGAGAAAATGACTAGTATAACCGATCCCAATACTATGTAATGCCTAGTTTTTAGTTGTTGCAAATAAGATTATGGAATCCAACAAAGTAATAAACTGAATCTGTTGGACTATATTCCATTCCAATATGGGAAAAATTGTACGAGTAACAGTTTGTCCTCCTTTGTAGATGGCAAGGACACAGAAAAGTGCTACATTTGACTATGTCTACCACTATCTATATATAGAGACACTGAACCTACTGACTAATCACTTTCCGAATCTTCTCCCTCTAAACTCTGAAAAAAGACTGAATTTTGAAGAGCAAAAAGATCTTAACATTTGCACGATGAACAGATCAAGTGATTTTAAGTTTTGGGACGAACAAAGATCAGAAGAATATTATCAGAATAGTAATGATTCAGGGCATGTTGAAGATGAATTTACAGATTGTTCTCCTCCTCTGTGGACTATGGCTTCAAGAAATATGAGGTATCACTGCCATTACAGTTTTCCATCACCGGATTCACATTTACGGGCTATTGCAGATAGCAGAAGGGAACTGATGGAGATGATTAAGGACATGCCTGAATCGTCGTACGAACTCTCGTTTAAAGATATTCTCGAGGATCAGAAAAGGGAAATAACTCAGAATATCATTTT
>CAIGRK010148642.1:0-10221 GCA_903798315.1 Fraxinus greggii
TTTGTTTTATGCTGAGTTGTACATGAGGACAATATTGTATTTTCCTTCTATAGGTTGTTAGGATATTCTCTCATAATTGTATTTATATATATGTTGATACCCAGATAGAAAAATATGAGAAGTAAGATTTTCTCCTCTCGTCATTTTTCTTCCTTCTTCTAGTTTTCTGCCTTGCTATTTTTCTGGGCTTTTCTTCCTTTCATTTCATTTTGTTACATATACATTTGTTGCATTCGGGGGACCATCCGTGATATTTGTTTTAGTTCGCATTGAATATACAAGGGAAAATTGTAGCATTAGTCCCCAGCCTATTGCCCTAGCAGAAAATGAGTCTATTCTATCTTCTGGGCACTTACGTCCCCAATGTATAATTTCTNTGGAATGTGTTCTCGACTGTTCTTATTCGTCTCATTCGACATTGTTGTTCCTTTCACTTCGTACATGCTAGTGTAGAAATTGCTATACATTTGTTGCATTCGGGGGACCATCCGTGATATTTGTTTTAGTTCGCATTGAATATACAAGGGAAAATTGTAGCATTAGTCCCCAGCCTATTGCCCTAGCAGAAAATGAGTCTATTCTATCTTCTGGGCACTTACGTCCCCAATGTATAAATTTCTATTGCTCCTCGGTCCTTATTGGACAACCATCCAAATGAATCGTGAAAGTTTGCTTTACATTAACAAGAACCCCGGATTATTCCTCTCCAAATCCACCTTCAAACTTGGTTCCTTCCCCAACTCAGCTTCAACCACAATTATTTCCTTCTCAACCAACTTCAACCAAATTTCCTCCCACCCAGCAGCCAACAAAATTTGAAAATCAGTGGTAGAAGATGAACCCAACTATCTACTTATTGGCCATTGCATATAAGGAATTTTGAACAGTGTGGAGAACTTCCTAAAATGTCTTGGAATTGACATGGGTTGGGGAGGAATAACTGAAGAAAATGGGATTGGAGATGGATTGAGAAAGAACATATATTCAAGGTGGGAAAAAATGAATTGGGATTGCCAGCAAATAGTGCAATTAAACCCTAAGAAATCATTTCAAGATCTTCGCCAGGAAGCGAAGCATACCTAACCTCGATAGGGTGCTTGGGATGTTGAATTAAAGAAGATTAAGGATATAATTTTATTTATTTTGGTTTTCCTTTTCTTTCTTTCTTTTTTTTTTTTTCTAAATTAAGAGTAGGGGCCTGTTTGGGCCGGATTAAAATCTTATTTTAATCTAAGTCAAAGTGAAACAATCAATATTAACCACACCTTACTTAGGTCTCACATCTTTTCAACCATATATTTCAAAAATTTCTATTACAATCAACTAAAAATCTAATTTTAATCCCCACAAAACACCCTCTAGGGGTATAATGGCCTTTTTAATGAAAAACAGAAATGGCCTTTTTAATGAAAAACAGACACTTTAACAGTCGTTTGGACAGTTTTTGTCCAACGAGGAGGACTTAGATGCAACATAAATGATACTTTGGGGACATAAATGTAGAAAGTAGAATGGGAGTTCATTTGCTACTAAGACAATATATAAGGGGCTAATGCTGTAATTTCCCTTAATAAATATAGCAGAATGAATCATGATACGTCAAAAAAGTAGAATGGAGACTTGTTTGCTACTAAGACAATAGATCAGGGACCATTGCTGCAATTTTCCCTAATAAATAAAACAGAATTTATAATCTTTCACTTACAAAATTGGTATGCTCCATTGCTCTTGGCTGTAATGCCTGTGAACTGCTTTTCAAAAAAAAAAAATAAGCAATGTCAACAGAGAATTTTTCTACAGAAGAACTTCAAGGAATAAATACAATAAACACCAGTCTAAAGATTACAAACCCGTCATGAAGTGATGAATAAATTAGTTATCTTTACAAGTCAATGATGCATAAACCTTGTCAGCATTCTCCTCAGAGGATACTGCAAGTAATTAGTCCTATGTTATGTTCTTTGTCAATCTTTTCTACTTCTGCACAACTGGATTAATGTAAGAGTACGATTAATGTCAAAATCAATATCTTACAATCTTTTGGTGGTCGTCGATAAAATCATGACCGTAAACCTTTACAAATCCGACCCAGGATCTTTAGTGAGATCACTCACCAGTGACGTTCAAAATGAAACTGTTATTTGCTTATCCCAAGTCGTGGCACAGAGGGACACAGCCTAGAAGACTAAACAACCTATTGACACCTAAATGCTAACCCTTGGCAAGATGCGTCAATTGTCTACAAGCCTAACTATACAGGCAGCAGCTCAGCAACTGTCTGCAACTTACCTAGGTCAAGCACTCAACTGTGCCTCCTTCAAGAAGTGTCGGCTCAACAATGCCAACGTGCATCCTCCAAAAAATTGGGAACAGTAACTGTCTATGGTGACTAAGTGAGGCGTCATGTCAGAGATGTGACATTGACATGACGGGAGCTACGACTTGTTTGTCCTTGCTGTCTCTCCTCCTAGTTACTGTCCAGTCACTTTTCTTCATAAATTTTCCATCTTACTTGGGTATCAGAGTGCTTCTAGACATCACCCTTCCCTTTCCAGTGGCCAAGCATTCTACCTTGTTGCAGAGCATGCAGGTTGGATAGTGGTTTTTGGCTCATTCTATTGACAGAATATTCTAGCCAGATTCAGACGTCAAGAGAAACTATCCTTCTTGTGAAACACACATCATATAGATGATATTTCACCAGCAGTTAGCTGCTGGTAGGACTGAGTGATCCTGTCAAGCAAGTCTGATGAAGGCAAGCATAGGTTGCCCGAGTTAGCTTCAGACCTCGCCTATCCATATCCTCGTGCAATTTAAAAGCCTTGTTCAATTCTCCGGCAACACAACATCTATATATTAGTAAATTATAAGCCACGGCATCAGGCTTCACATCCTGGGTTAGCATTGATTCCCATAGTTGGAAGGCTCCTTGCAAGTCGCCCCTCCGACAACATTCATAGATAATCGTCGAGTAGCTTATACAATCTGGAAAGATACCATTATTGGTCATTTCGACTAGGACCCGAGCAGCTTCCTGAATTTGGCCAAACTTGCAAAAACCTCGAATCAGCATATTGTACGTGATGGTGTTTGAAAGAAACCCTTTAAGCATTGCCTTGTGTAGCTGCATGGCTTCCTCCATATTCCCTTCTTTAGTAAGATGATCAAGAAAGCACCCATATGTGATCTCGTTAGGTATTAAGCCACTAATCAACATTTCTTTACAAAGAATCTCTGCTTTTTCAACAATACCAGCCTTGCATAAGCCATTTATCATCGCAGTGTAAGTCACAACACTTGGGATGCACCCTTCACTTACCATGATATCCCAGTGGCTGATCGCCATTTCAAGATTTCCAGCTTTTCCATACATATCAATCATGTTAGTATACATCACACTATCAGGCTTCAATCCTTGGTTGATCATCCCCTTGAAAATTGATATTAACAGTTTCGTATCATTCTGTTTGAGAATCCCGTGAACAAGTATAGCATAACATATAATATCCATGACAATACCTCTTTTGACCATCTCACCACAAGCACTCAAAGCATCCTTCAATCTTCCTTCCTTGCAATAACCATGTAATAGAGCAGAATAGCACAACTCATTTAACTCATGATGCTCTTTTAGAAGGTCATTGACAAATGCTTTAGCTTCGGATGCTCTACCCGTAGAACAAAGCCCGATTATTAGAGGCCTGTAGGTATAGGTATCTGGTACAAGACCTTTCTTCACCATCTCATCGAGCAACTGAAAGGCCCTAGCCATGTTGCCTTCATTACAGCTCCCTTCAATTAAAACATTATAGGTAACCTCATTTGGTATAATTTTCATTTCAACCATTTCATTGAATAATTGACTAGCTTCAGCCATCATGTTTGCATGACAAAAACCAGATATAAGCGCCGTGAAAGTATGAACATTTGGTGAAATCCCCTTTCCTGTCATTTCATGATGTAGCCTTAATGCCTTGTTCACTTCTCCTTTCTTACAGTAACCATCTATCAATGAAGTATACGTTACCACAGTGGGAGTCAATCCCTTATCATTCATCTTAACAAACAGAGACTCTGCTGCATTCAATTTTCCCAACTTGCATTGCCCATTAATCAAAATATTGTAGGGATAAACAGTTGGTTTTATTCCAACATTGAGCATTTTATCAAAAACGCTGATGGCTTCATCCATTTTCCCTCTTTTGCAATACGAATCAATAATAATGTTGTAGGTTACATCATTTACGAGCAACCCCATCTCATTCATCTTCCCAAACAACGAATTTGCTTCATCCAGCTTCCCATCTTTACACAAAGAATGAATCGTGGCATTACAAACAAATAAATTAGGCATTGTCCCAAATCTCCCCACCTTATCGAGCAAAACATAAGCACTGCCAGCTTCCCCTTTTCTTCTCAGCCCGTCAACTACATTTGAAATAGCCTCTTCACTTGGAACAAGCCCCAAATCCAGCATTTCCTCAACCAACTCTTGAGCAATCCCAAACTCCTCCACTCTACACAGTCCAAGAAGCAGCGTGCAATATGTAACAACATCAGCTTCTAAACCCTTAAACCCCAGTGTTTTCTTAATATCAACAGCCTCAAAAACTCTCCCACCTTTACACAATCCATGAATCAACACATTATATATGACCACATTCAATTTGCAGTTCTTTTCGACCCAACTCATCATTTCCATCGCCCTATCGTATTCCTTCAATTCACACAAACTCCTAACCAGAGCAGTGTATACATAAACATCCGGCTGAAGTCCTGAAGCCGAAAAAAGCTCGTCAAACAGACTTATAACCATGTTGAATTGCCTTACCTTAACCAATCCATGTAACACCGCACTAAAAGTCCTCACCTCTGGGAACACATTACACCCTTTCATTAATTTCACAATCACCACAGAATCCAACACTTTTCTATTCTGAACATAGCTTTGAATCAACAAATCAAACCCATAAGCCGAACAAAAATTGAATCTTTTATAAGAGTCAAACAAGCTTTCAAAAATGGAACTGGGATCCTCCTTTCTTTGCAAAAGGGTCTGCAAAAGCGAAGAGGCAGGCCAGTAAAAATTGGACTGGACAAGGGAGTGAACCATTATGCAAAACGACATCGTAGAATGGTGGAAGTTCCTATGCAGACCAAGAAAATTGAAAAAACGAAGGGCCAACCTTGAATCGTGCTGATTTTGGATGATAAATCTTTCGATATGGCGGGGGTTGAGGCTGGTGGATATAAAGGGGTTGTTGAGGGCCAAATTCCAGCTCTGCTTGCTCCGCACGATGTCGTTTAGCAATGCTGCGAAGTTATCATCATTGTCTTTTGATAAGTGGCGGTGGTGAGGCGGTGGTGAGGCGGCGGTGGTGGTAGAGGACGGTGCTGTGGAGGTGGGTCGGAGTTTTGAGGTGGAATTTGGGAGCCGAACGATGGGCTTCATCTGGGTGCGAGGAATTTGGACTCGAAACCACTTCTATGGTTCATTTATCATCGTAGCCATTGGTGAGACTCTGCGATAAAGTTGTACTGGACGTTGGGTATTTTATCGAGACTAGTGTAGCTCGATTCGTCTTGCGAGGTGAGTCGAGCCTATCAAACTTTAATCATTATTGTTATTTGAAAAATAGAAAATTAAGGTTGGATTTTCAACCTTTCAAGCTGTCAGATTTTACGTTTTTTATGCTCCTTTCATCTCGTAAATTTTACTGTCTGTTTCAACCAAATATCATCGTTTCTTAAATTTAATTAGATTAGAATCCTAATCTAGGAGTTAAATTGTTATTCAAATGTTATTTGTTGCATTAAATACGAGTGGTAAGACTTATGATAATCAGTTGGATTTGAATTTAAAAAAGATTTGAGAAGTTTCTCAAAATTACTACTTCCTCCGTCCCATATTTATAAGCTGAGTTTCCTTTTTTCTTGTCCCAAATATATATGTTTGTTTCTTAATTGAAAATGTTTTGTTTTATTCTTTTACTAATATACTCTTATTAAAGTTCATGACAAAAATTACTTTTACATAACATTAAATAAGATTTCTTAATCCGTGTAAAAAATGAAACAAGCCTATATATATGGGACGGATGGAATATCTTTTTCTTTATCTTTGATATTTCAAATCAACAAGTTTGAGTATGAGATTTTGTTCTTTCCTGTAAATTTTAGCTACATCACCTTCCATTTCAAATCAATTGTCCAAATCTAAGGAACATGTATTACATCGAATGGTAGCTTCGCTACCATGTCGCATGGCAGCTCGTACGTACGGGACATTAGTATCAGGATTCATGTCGGTTATTGTGGAGCTCCATTTTTGCCAGTTAATGTCTCATTCTTCTACTGGAGACTATTGCAGGACCTCATTCCAGTAGATGTGGTTATTCGAATGAGGATTGGACGTCGGTTGACTTTTCATTGCCAGTGTTGTTTTGAGACTGAGACTGCCTTTTACTGGTAGTAGCATCTCCGATCAGGTATGGAAACATTTTTGGAATTTTTTCAAATACCCATGAGTTTAGAAGAGTGAATCAGACGGAAAATTCCAGAGATGGCAGTATTCGGGACAGTATGATCGTTGTGGAGATATTCACTATATCATTCATCTACAGGTATCTTGATTTCTATATATCCAGAGGAATGATGCAATGCATAAGGGAATCCACATGGTGGCTAGACGTATCATTTGGAGGGTTTTTTGCAGGATCCATTTTCTTCATATCAAAAGACTTTTTCTAGTTGTACATTGGCAAGACGATTTGAAACTTGCACCCTATCTTTGGTATTTCTCTAGACCCCATTCATTTTCTCCCCCGTTCTGGTTTGGTGGCGCACTCCATCAGTCGGATATGTCAAGATCAATACTGATGAATGCGTCAGGATGGTTTTGTGAGCGGGGGAGGCATCATAAGAGATGACGCATGACACTATATTAAGGTTTTCTCAGCTTCGTACGTATCGTGCAAGATATTAGAGGCAGAGCTTAGGGCTATTCTTGATGGGATTCTAGTAATTAGAAGACTCGGTCTTTCAGACATTTGGATTGAATCAGATTTTATAGTGGCGATTTACTGAATCACTAGAAGAGGATGACCATGGATTATTCAGGTATACTCAGACAGATCACAGATATCGTATCATTCGACAGAGACACAATTTCCCACATCTACATAGAGGGAAATCAGGTTGCAGATGCTCTTACTTCAGCGGGTTGTGATCATCGATGATATCAGATATATGAAATAACTTACATACCACGACATATTATGGCACTCATACAGATTGATAGATATGGACTCCCAACATCAGTCCATGTTTGATTCACATTAAAAATTTTATTTTCATTCTTCTACTCATTTTCAACCACACATTTTTCGATAAAATAATATTTTCCATCACATTAATAACTTTTCCTTCCTTTTCAACCACGCATTCTCCATCAATCTACTATTCCAAAATACATTCTTCCAAAATAACGTGACTCAAACACACCCTTAGAGTATGATTTTTATTTTTTTATTCTTATTTTTGTCTTAACTTGCATTAGTTCTTATTGTAAGGGAAGTAGTACTTCTTTATTTACAACTTTACATTTACCCTTTATCATTTATTTTTATTGTAAGGGAAGTAATTCTTTCTCATTTATTACTTTCATTATTTTCTCATGATTGGTATTTCTCCGCTACAAGTGAGGGCATATTAATAAAATCTTGGATGTACTATCCTCCTTTAATTGAAAAAAAAATAAAAATCAAAGGAACACATAATGACGACGTTTTAACCTAACATACGGAAGTAGCCTCGTGTTACTGGATTATGAAGATCCATTAATGGCATGCCACTTTATGCAATAAATGTCATTTCAACATTAAAGTGGTGCGAAAAGACACTAAAAAATATCGAATAGGGAGACAAGGCTCGAATTGAAAACTTATTCAAGCCGAAACCCCAGGAAGGCACCATTGCACCCTATCTAGTCTTTCCCTTACCTATATAAAGGGTTCGATTTTTAGGGTCATGCATACCCACAAACAGATACTAAAATCGGGGTAAAGTCACTTGTACAGATGATTTACCTCGTACATGGCCATTGAGGCACTTGTCTCGCTGACATTACACGGTGAATCACCATTTACACAGAGCATAATTCCTAAGTTCGTACCAATATATTTGTTTCGATCTCACAAAAATTCTATCGAACTATATAATTACTTATTTTCTTGCAATCTTCATGAAGTTTATTAGAAAAGTGCCACGTCATTTTTAACCTCAATAGTTCTCAACAAAATTTTCTAGATGGCTTAATTTTTCACTCGTGTTATTGGAATTGCGTGAAAGAATTCAAAGCCTGTTTGAACCCCATTTTTTTGCCCCCGAATGCATTTTGAAATCATATTTTAATATAAAATATTTGGTTAAAAATAAGGAAAAGTTTTGAACTTGTGTGTAATATTATTTTATTGAAAAATATGTGGTTGAAAATAAGAAAGGGAAAAATATATTTTAAAAATAATATGAACTAAATAAGGACTAAATGTTTTCTATAGAAACTTGTAATTGTTTTTATTGCTTATCATACTTGAAGCATGTGTTTGAATCTTGAAACTTCAAGTTTCAAATTGGGAAACGTGAGTACAACATTTCCTAAGTGTACAAAGACTTTGTGCAAGAAAATTTGCGTATAGTACAAGGAAAATTACTACAAATTTAAAGTACATATGTAGATTTGATATTCTTGTTGGTGTGTGTTTGTATTGTATGCACAATCTTTTGGGATGAAATTTTTTAAAAAGAAAATTTGAGGTTGTTGGATATTTTGATACCAAATAAATTCAAGTCTATGATAAATTGTCGGTTCGAATTAAAATTATATAATTTTGTTTAGAACCTACTATTGAGACTATAATTAATAGTCTACCCAAAACACACAACTCGACGTCCACGAAATGAAGTTGGAGAGAGTATTGCATCGAGGGCCTGACCCATGTAATTAACCTAAGTTACTACTATATATGTTGGCCTTCATTTGATTTGGAACAGATACTGCACACGGTTGAAACCTTTTAGTCCCATTTGAGAGAAATCGAGAGGCGGCTTCTCCTTTGTCTTTGTGCTTCTTCTTCTAGCTGCTTGGCTATTTATTTCGGTCCCTTTGTGAGACCCATCTCCTTCTCCCTTGCTGGCACTTTGGTCGACGACTTTGGCTGCTGGTTTCGACTCCCTGCTGTTCGATTTTTCCCTTCCTCGCTGCTACTCTTTGCCTTCTCCGTGCGTGGCCGTTTCTGCATGATTCCGTAGGTAATTTTCTTTGGGGGCTTCGAGTGGGGTTCTTGGACCTTCTAGTGGAGCTACCTTGTGTGTTTTTTGGCCTTGGATCCGAGATCTATATAATCCACTTTTGGTGCCAAACTTTGTAAAATTGATAGAAAATTGTTTATATTCATTCATAGAATTTGATTCCATTCTTCCTAATTGATTTGGAACTAATTTTGTGTTTGTTTGATCAATTATTTAACTCCACGACTGGTATCAGAGCCTTGCTGCTTTTGGCTCTTTCAGATCGAGTAACCGTGGTTGCCCTTACGTTGTGCCCGCTGCTGCCTACAGTTGTGCTTACGTTTGCCTGCGGCTGTCTTTTGCGTGGGTATTGAAATTGGAATTGCTATGAATTCAAAGTGTGTATGTGGTGCAATTGAGGTGTGAATCTGCTGATTTTGCAATAAGGACTTGAATCTTTAATTAATTTTGCATTTAGGGTCCGTTTGATTGCAAGAGTGAAAAATAGGTCGAAAGAAAATAAATTTCAGGGAAAATAATTGCCTCAAAAATATTTTGCAGGAAATTGCTAATTAAGAGGATGTCTGGGTCGACTATTTCAGCAATTAAAATTCACATTTGGACCGTTGGGGCTGCAACGGTCCAAAAACAACTTATGCAAAATTTGAGTAACTTTCCCACTTGTTCCTTTTCTACCCTCCCAGACAACTCCTTTACTCTTTCACCCAAAAAACCCACCTACCACAATCACTTCTCCCAACCACCACGTAAAAACTCCCCTTCTGATTTCATCTACCACCGACGCAACAGATTTTTTGTAGAACCGGTATATCTATTCACTAATCGGAAGCAGCCGAGCCGTGTTTCCCACCGGTAGTGCTCATCTAGTGCTTTCTTCAACGTCCCAGCGACGTGGCAGTAAATTTCAGCAAC
>CAIGRK010148672.1:0-11615 GCA_903798315.1 Fraxinus greggii
AACCTCAACCATAAAGCAGTTGCTGAAACCTCATTTAAAGTGTCCTGAAGAATAGTATTTGATAGATGAAGATGAGAAACTGCCTTTTTATTCTTCCGTAATTTCTCTTCCGTGGTCAAAGTTGCTGGCATCCTGTCAATACCCAGCAACGCATCATCCAAATCCAGCCGTGCAAGTACTGCATGCATCTTAATCTGCCATAGTGAAAATCTAGTGCTTCGATCCAAAAAGGGAATGTCATACTTTATGGAAGCCATCACGAACAAAAAACTTCGAACAAATCAAACACTGAGCTCTTATGGAACTGTTGAACCAGAGCTCTCATACCACTTGTTAGGATTGATACCACTTGTAGTGACACCAATCACCAGATTGAGATGTTGAAGTTATAGGCAAATAATAATGAAGTACGCGATCAAGCAAAATAATAAAGAAGACAAGAATATGACAAAGGAATTAGGAGATTTTATTGACTCAATAATAATGGAGAAAATAGAGAAATTACAATATATCATATAATTCTAGTAATATATTTTCTCACACTATAAAATTGTTTAGAAGAGCCTAGTATTTATAGGAAACATGTAGGGGCGTCCAAAACCATAATAGATGAGTTGTAGTTGAAGTAGAATGCCAAAAAATATGTTAAAACGCAAAATGGGTTTGGACCGAATAACCCGTAGCAAAATGGGTTTGGGCCGAATAACCCCGTCGCTCGAGCGACGGGGTAGCTACAGGTGGGCGACAAGTCTCTGGTTGTTTTTCTGCCTGCCTTGCTCGAACTTCCATACCGCTAGCGAAAAAGTAGCGACTTTTCTTCTTGGTCTATAGTTCAACATCTTCAAGTCCAATACAAAATTCAACTCCCAATGGGTTTTCAAAGTAGAACTTCAACTTGATATAGGACTCCAATAGCATTCTAAACTTGAATTCTTCATGACGTGCACTTCAATTAGAATTCTTCAAACACTTCAACAAAAGCATTCGGGTCAGACCCAAATTCCAACAGTATAATTGAATAGGGATTAAAAAATAAAAAATAAAAAACGTACCTCATGTTGGAATTCAGTAGTGAGAGAAAAGAGGGGACAAACTCTAGAAATGCAGATTAGCAATGTCCAAATCCAACAGTCGGGGAAGATTCGAGCGACTTCGATGAAAGTGGGCCTGGACAAAATGAGGCCATTATGGAATACTGTGTAATATTTGGGATAATTTTTGAAGGCCTATCTATTATCTAAGGACTATTTATTAAGGTTGGAAAACGAAATCGCCAAACCCCAAAATCATTTAAGCTGCTTTTCTGAAAGGGAAAAATTCGTAAGTAAGGGTTTAACTGCCTATCATTTCAACACTAAGATAAAAGATTTAAAATTTCAAAAATCAAATATTTATTTAAGAAATAATTAATTAAATATATATTTCTTATTAATTAAATATACTAATATCACATTTCCATATAATTTGGTCACAAATTCTCTAATTAATTGATTATAATTTTTTTTATCCTAATTCAAAAAAATTATAAGTCAAATTATTTTTCGGTTACAAATAAAAAAAATTATAAATCACAATTTATTTATCGGTCACAAAATCAAAGTTCTTATAAGTTAAAATTTATTTATTGATAAAAAATTATTAATTTTATAAATCACAACTTATTCAAGGGTCACAAATTGTCAGATTAATTGGTTATAAGTTATTTCTCAGTCACAACTTAGTAAATTATGAGTTGCAATCATATTTTTTAAGTCACATATATATTGGTCATGTTGACTCCAAAAAATAAATCAACAGAAGTCGGGCTCACTCTTACCGCGTCAAGTACCACTCTTGCTACGTCAAGTACTGTTTTGACGTGTTTCTATCGAAATAACAGCGGTAGTTGATTTGAAATGGATGCGGGAGGCACTTTCCGGCAGGAGACGAATAACGTTCGAGCTGAAAGGCAATCGCAGTATCAACGATTGCCGGGTTGAAACCAAACTAAATGATGTAATAACAAATAAAAATATGTGGAAGAATAGATCAAATATTAATCTCCAATGTTTTTGTTCATGTATGCATCTTTTGTCCCTCCTTTCTTAACCGTGAAAAATGGTTATTTATACAATACTGACCGACGCAGTAACCATTGGATTGAAGCCATGTGGCTTCATCTCCTAAATTACAGCTTCACATCAACGTCTATTCATACAATTTAATTCATTGATTAAGAGTCAGCAGCCCTATGCTACAGACTGACATACTGACATCTCTGCTGCGAGTATCACATCAATCACTTTACGAAGATCTTCAAATCCTTTGCAAGGCAACAACATCAGCCATATGAACCTCGGATCGACCTTCTAGGACAAGGACTTTGGCTGAAGAAGTGGCAAGAATTGAGAACCTCAGATCGACCTTTTGAGGTGGTTCTCTAAGTAGGAAAATTCCTTTGCTTCTTTAAGCAACGTCAGCAAGGACCATGGCTGAAGAACATGAGCTTCGACCGACAAGCAAGAACTTCGGCTGAAGAACTAGGACTTCAATTTTGGTCCAAGGACCTCATTACCCTTTGACATCATTAGTCAACGTCTGACTTAGCCTACGTGGCATGACTTTTTTGAGCGTTCTGAGGTAAGGAGTAACAGGTCACAAATTACCCAATTTATTGGTCTCAAACATTATTGCTTACACTCGACCGTCGTAGCCACCAACACCACGATGCCATCGCCATCGCTTGTACCACAATTGTTTTGTGACCACTACCTCACCATTGCTAACAATGCCGAATTCACTACCACACCGCGCCAGTCCATCTTCTCCCCCAAGCCACCATCGCCACCACAACCATTGCCATTGCCACCACCATCTTCCCATCATCATCACTAGCACCACTGTCGTCGCCGCTGATATACCAAGAATCACAACCACCATCTCATTTATCTCCATTTCCACCACACTAGACCACCACCACAAAAAAATCCCCAAACCTGACTTCACCGCCACTGTCGTCGTCGTCGTCGTAATCGTCTGTTTTAACAATTTCTTCTACAACCACCTCAAATCCACCCTATCCTTTACCTCACCACAACTATCCACACCAACTCAAAGATGCAAACTAAAAAAGAGAAAACCGATCAATGCCTCGATGAATCATCACCGGATGAAACGAAAAGTAGATCAATAAGAAAATAGAAACGAGTTTCTGCACACGATCGTCGCGATCAATCTATTGGTGGTTCAGCATACGATGAAAATGGATGAAAATAGAAGCCTCAAATCACTGGTACATAATGGTGGTTCTGCAAACGATAGTCATGGCGCCGCGCGATGATCGTCTGCAGCAGTGCTGCTGTCGTTGCGAGACGTCGTTGCGCCGATCGTGTGCAGTTGTCGTGTGCCCAAACCAGTAGCGATCGTCGGAGCAGCCTTTCTTCTACTCGTTGACATCGGAGTTGTCGGACGGAGGGAGGGGAGGGAAGACGTGGGTCAATGGTTTGGGATTTTGAGATTTTTAGGGTTTATGTTGTTATGATTTAGAGAGAGAAGATAGGGGAAAGAGAGAGGATATTGAATATTATTAATATTAAATATTTGAATTAATATCTGATTTTTGTATAAATAAATTTTAGATATAATTTTTGAAATCGGATCTTTAAAATTCTGAATGGGTGTAATTTTCACGTTATGAAATCCTTGGTTTGGATCCATGTGGATTCATCAATATTTATTTTTAAATTGAACCAAAACACTTCGAAGTGGTATGATTTAGGTTTCAAGAGTTTTAAACCTTCAAACCGTTTACCAAACAAATTGAAAATAAATTAATTTAAATTTGATCAAACACATTTAAAAACTAAATACACCCCAATTAAAAATATACATTCATATTAGACATAAATCAATGAAATTCAATACCTAATAGATAATTTTACATCCCAATTAATTGATTAAATCATCCTCAAATACTAATCATTATAACTGTTAATGCAAAATTCTCAAATTGGGTAAAGTGTTGAACAATTACTATTGAACCACATTTATCGACCGTCAATTGCAATTGAGTAAATAATTAAATTTAGGTTTTAATGCAAACATATACATTTCTTTTCTTTATACTAATATTTTTCTTGAATCTTTGCTAAATTTTAAGTCGTTTTATCAAAAATTTCTTACTTTTTTGATAATTGTTTGCTATATTATATTGGTAGTTGTGTTATTTTCTTCTAATTTTTATTGAGCTCCTTTAAATTCTCAGCGGACAATAATTATTGTTTATTTGTGTCTTAATTTTCTGACTAAGTCACTCAATTATTTATTTACATTTTAATTTAATTTCTAGATTTTATTGTTAATTACTATAATGATTTGTAGAATTATAGAAATTTGACAGAGAACTGATACATCATTTGATAGAGAA
Source organism: Fraxinus greggii (assembly GCA_903798315.1). Classification (NCBI taxonomy): domain Eukaryota; kingdom Viridiplantae; phylum Streptophyta; class Magnoliopsida; order Lamiales; family Oleaceae; genus Fraxinus; species Fraxinus greggii. The sequence continues at coordinate 4,406 of CAIGRK010148672.1, forward strand.
TTGATATAAAAATTTTATGACTGTACTTGAAAAAACTTATCAACCGTCTAATTGTTAGAAAGACAATCTCACCATATTTATCATATTAACATTGTCAATTTTTAAATTCTTCAACTAGAATAAAGGAAATAACTTGTTTTTCTTCACAAAAACTATTCTCATTTTAGCTTAAAATGCGTTTTAAGGGATGAAAACCTTTGGTAAGCACCACTTGTGCTTAGTTTTGAAGATAGAGGGGATTTAATGTCAAAGAAAAGGTTCAGGATAAATTTGCAAAACTCGGTATTAAATGCGGACTAAGATACAATTTACTCGTCAATAAATGAATAACTTAAACCCTAATTCTTAGACATCTTCCTCAAAACCCTAATTGAAGGGCGGGAGACATCAAGATAATGGGCGGCTCGAGAAGGAGTTACAAGCGTTCGAAGTCGAAGGTAAAAGTTGGACTGCCGAAGAAAAACCCTCGAATATTCAAACCGGCATTCCATCTCCCACCGAAATTGAAGACTCTTTTGGACCCCGATTCAAAGTGGGACGATAAGGCCAGTGTAATCGAGAATTACAAGTCATTTGGCGTTGTTTCGAACCCTAATCTGCTCGGAGTCCGCTCTCGCACCTCTCACATGGTCGAGAGCGACGCGCTCCAGGTCCCTGCCCAAGACGCCACCCCGGTGGATGAGTTTGAGCCCATAGATTCCGGTAGCGACCTCGAGGAAGATGGTCAGTTGTTTTTTACTTTTTCCTTTCGATCCCTAAGTATATCTGTTTTTGGATATTTTGTTAACTTCTACTCCGGCATTTTGTTTTGACTGAAAGTTGAATAATTTCTATCGTGGTTGTTATTTATTCACCTAGTGTGAATCAGAAATCTGAAGTTAATGCATTGAGATGGGAAAGAGCAAGAAAATAGTTAAAACTGATTTATTAATTTCACTAGAGGACAATGTTTGGAAGGTTCTTTCTTCTTCTAGATAGATGCGTGGAATTCATTGATGATGTTGAGCTGTGCAATGATTCTCTGTTTGCACCAAGAACTGGAGCCTATTTCATTTTGGCAAAACACCAATATTGCAATCTAATACTGATCTTTAGAAAAATTACTTAACTATCTTTGTTTAATTGGCTTATAACCAGAAGAAGATGATCTATCAATAGACTCTCAAATTGATTCTTGTTTAGCACCCGAAACAGATATCTTCACAAATACCATGTGAAAATGAGGTAGATACCTGTGTATGCGTAGGAAATTGCAACCCTAAATTGCTACATCTTGTATCATCCGAAACATTTGTTACCATGTCGTCCACGTAAGAGCTACACCCTTTGAAAAATGATATCCTTGACACCTGGTATGAGTACAAACATTAATCTGTGAACAAAACTTATCACGGAATAAATAGATCGTAAACCAGGTTGAATACTATGTGTTTTTGGTGCAGTAACCAAATATATTGTTGGAAGGGCTATACGAATCTTTCTCATGTGAACTTTTCATCATTCTTTCTCAAACATGCATTGTCCAGCTAATTATAATGTTACATTATGTAAAACATCTTTGAAGTGTCATAATATCAGCTTAATGCTGTTATGAATGACATGTCCAAAGTAAAGACACTTATTTGATCAACGAATTTATTCTCGTATTAGATCTATAGTTGTACCTAACACCTATCCTGGTGTCCAAGCATCAAAGAAAACGTCTTCTGTCACACGTCTTCAATATGATTATAGTATCTCTTGCTGATATCTACCACATGTTGCAAAGTTTTGCAATGTAGCCCAAGCACTCCATGAAATCTTAACCATCCATGTGTCACCACTTGCATATACTTTCTAAACAAGACCAGTGACTTGTTTTGATTTATCACTAAGCTCTCTTCTCATATGTTGTTTTGATTTATCACTAAGCTCTCGTCTCATATGTGTCATGTGCGGACAACGAGTATTGAAGTTATAATTGAAGTGCCTTTTATAATACCCCAAAATTCTTTATGGTTGTTAATTATGAAAATTAGGACTTTAGTGCAAGAGGATGAAAGTTATGGGATCAAATTGCATATCGACCAATAGTTGAGGGACTACAAGTGTAAATTTCTGAACTTTATATATACATATGATATGATATGATATGAAATTTGTAACGATCCAGCCTCTATTCGCAAGTCGCTAACTTATGTACTGTTCGCTATGGGAGAGTGAGTCCATCTTACCCCTCACGAATTTTTATCGCGTTTTCAGGATTCGAACCCTCGACATATTCCTGAAGAATGACTTAAGTTGAATCCTGGTACCATTTGGACTTTTGTAACAACTCGGCCTCTATGCCCAAACCATTTACTTACGTATTGTCTGTTATGGAAGAGTTTAAGTCTATCTTACCCTTATCAGGATTTCACTTAATTCGTTATGGGAAAGATCAAGGGTTTAAATCCTGGGGACGTGATAGAAATTCGTGAGGGATAAGATAGGGTCAGACTTTCCTCTAGCGGACGGTACATAAGTTAACGGTTTATGCATAGAGGGTGGGAGATGCCTACCCAAAAAGTGTAGCACAAATGGTATAACGGCTTGGACATAGAGGTCGGGTCGTTACAAAACAATGCATTTTTTTGTAACGACCTGACATCTATGTCCAAGCCGTTATATCATTTGTGCGACACTCTTTGGGTAGGCATTTGTCCACTTGCCATCTCATGATTTTTATCGCGTTCTCAGGATTCGAACTCAAGACATATGTCTAATGAGAGATTTAAGTTAAAGTTTGTACTTGCTCAATTGGTACTAGGATTCAACTTAAGTCATTTTTAAAAGAAAGGTCAATGGTTCGAATCCTGGGGATGCGATAGAAATTCGTGAGGAGTAAGATGAACTCAATCTCTTCCATGACGAACAGTATGTAAGTTAAAAGTTTGGGCACAAAGGTTGGGTGGCTACAAAAAACACACGTTTTTTGTAATGAGACTGCCTCTATGTCTCAACCGTTATATTATATGTGATATCCGCTCTGGGACGCGTAAGTCCATCTTATCTCGTGTTCTCAGGATTCGAACTCATGATCTTTCCCTTAAAAGAGACTTAAATTGAATCCTACTTCCCGAGCGAATAATACGTATGATATAACGGTTTGGGTATGGAGGCCGGGTCATTGCACTTTTGGTTTTCGGTCAACTTCATTCTCAAATTGTGGATTCGCGCGAGGCACGTATATCATTAATTTCACTTTCGGATTGTCACAGGCCTTGAATTTGCTTTGGAATTCTTTTTATAATTGTATACTTGTTCGATGATTTTGTCCAAATAAGTGATAAGTTAGCGATTTCATAGCCAGCTTAGTGTTTGTTGAAATGCCAGATTCCAACAGTGTAATTATTCTGGTGAAGCCATTGGTGCTTCTTGTGAGCAAGACAGCGGTCTGCTAATTCTTGCAAGCTTGTGCTCTTCTAATTTTTTTTTTCCCATTTTCCTTATCTACTGTAGACTCGGATTTATTTTCTGTACACATTTATATGGTTTTCATTAATTACTAAACAGGATTTATGCGGCACTTTTTCATTATTGTATACATAACATTTGCTTATTTAAGTAAGATCCCTGCAGTACTGTGTTCATCAATACATAAATTATTCGGTGAAAAATAATTTTTACTGCTAAGTGCTAGTTGCATTACTTATCAAATGAGTCTATCAAGATGTATGACGCTGGAGCCTTGAATGTTCAATATGCATGCAATTTTTTAACTCTTGTTATAACGTGTTGATTTGTGCATTGTATTATAACTGTCAATGGTCATATTAAGGATCCATCAGAAAGTGCTAATCTATGTTCCACTTCCGCTTCTGCTTTTTCTTTTTTACCCACTAATGGCATGATGTGTGTGGAACTTTCTAGACTTGAAGTCGGCCCTTGGCAAGAAACGGACAGATGGGAAGCATACGCCCCTTCAACCACTGACAAAAATCCAACGAATTCATGTTGGTCGATTGGTGGAAAAATATGGAGATGACTATCAGGTAGAGAAAAGAATAAACTCTTGAGAATTATTCACAATTTGTTTGGTTTAGCGTTTGTGCCCAACAAATTTTCTTGTGTTGCAGAGCATGTTCATGGATATCAAATTAAACAAGATGCAACATTCAGTAGCGACACTGGAGAAACTATGCAAACGATATCATATGTACAAAGATAAGAACCCCTTGATAGTTCATTCTTGAGAGTATTTAGAAGTATGTAGTTGGCTTCGTTGTTGTAGTCTGGGCATCTATCTCCCCTTGTGACGAAGTGCACAATTTTATTGTTATAGACTCACTGTTGTTATCTTTGTTATTTGTCTCAACAATATATTGGTGATCTGAATTGATGGAAGTTCCTTGGTATTTGGAGTCGTATGAACACATCACAGAAAACTCCTGGTAAAGGTATTTTTGGTTTTAAACATTAGTTGCAGAATTCCAGTTTTAAATACTTCAATATTGTGTTGATTACTGTTTAGAAAAAAGTTCAGCATTGTTTCTATAAGTCATTATCAGATGAACAAAAAACACGGAAGAATTTTGGTACATAATATTTTGATTCCACGTTGCCTAAGCTGCTTCTAAAGAGCCTTTTGCAAAGCTCTTTAATGCTAGGTAAAAGTATTCTTCGATGCTCACTTTACTCTGGCCTTTTTCTCCTGTCTTTTGTGGGAGGAAAGAACGGCCTAAACCATAATACCTGCTGCATTTTCACGTGATAGTGGCATCTCTCTATTCAAGAATTTATCCGCTAAACTTGTCGTTTTCTTCTAATTTGACATGAAACCTCCAAATCATTTTGGGTTATTTATTATTTGAGTTCGTTGTTATATTTACTTGGAAAATTTAATTAATTTGAGAAGTGAAAATTGTAATTTGTGATTATGATTAAAATTGTAATGCCTTTAGCTTAAATGGTACCTCCTTTAATCCATCTTCGAATGTGCCTTTGCTCGTTAGCATATATTGTCATTTCTTATCTACTTTTAACATGAATAGTCGTTCTTGTAACGTCATCATTTCCACTATATTTATCTTCTGACCGTTATCATTAGACAACTCAACTCGTCAAGGAACAATTAAGTCCAATCAAGTTGCTAGGGCTCAAGGCTGCAAGTACAAAGTGGTGAGTCTAGATGTTTTGTCCTCTTAGCTGTCTCATCAATGTATTTTTGGTACCTCAGCACATCTTCTTTGTGACATAGGAAGGTGTCAACACATTTTTTGACACATCCACACATTATTTGACCTCTAAAGTGGCAAAAATTGAAAATTTGTCTTTTTGAAACCATTGATTTAGTGTTACGTAGACCCGATAACTATCTGCATTTAAATAAAATTTGGTTTAGATTTTAGTATTCTGATAGTATTTGAAACAAAACTAAACCACTTCAGAATTTTTGAAAAATGGAAATAATCTATTTTTTTATTTAAGAAAAAAATGGATATGGCAACCCTCAGCAATTTCATTTTTCAAATTTAAATCAATTTCCAAATTACAATTTTCATTTCTCATTAACTTACTAGTCTAAATAACAAACTTTTAACGGTTGTGCTACGTGTACATAATTATTTACATAATGACTTACATACACATGATGTAGTGAAATATGATTGAGTTAGAATTTCTTCAATTTAAAAAAAAAAAAGATTCATCACTCTTTTTTGACACATCAAGTATGTATTTTATTATGTAACTTCATTATATACAAGTGTCATTATTCAACTTTTATATCTAATGGTATTGTATTAAGCCCGTTACCCATTACCCCTACCCTGAATATCAGTCACTTACTCTTCATATTTGTCCAATTATAAACATTCACTTTTAGCATCTGTTTGGGTTAATTTATAAACAATTTATTAATCGCGATTGAATATCATTTTCAAACACACGTTTCAACAAATTTGAAAGTAATATTTATTTATCCTCAATTCATTTTTACCTATTTATATGTACAGTAAGTGACAACACTAGAAAATCTTTAAAACAAAAATATGTCCAAAAAATTCTTATGGATTTGTTGGGTATCATAACATGTCTTAATCTCGATCACTTCTTCATGAATGAAACATTTTTTTTCTTACCTGACTGAAATATGTGTAACTTGAATAGGTCACTATTTATTCCTAGTCAATGCTACAAGCAATAGTAATATGATAGGTAAGGATGAGAGTAATCTCATTTGTACACTTTTGTATACATTAACTTTGACACTCCTCTCACAAAAGAGTGTGGAGCTCACGCTTTCTTAAATTGTGGATCCCCATCTTTGTGAGAGGAATGTCATGACCAAAAAGTGTACATCAATCATGACTCGATTATGATTTAAATCAGTGACATTTTGTATCCAAAACAAACACGTAATCATGCTGTATCACATCCGTTGATTGCTCCACAATGTGTAGATAATTCCCGTCCTGTTTTCCAAAATAGGATTTTTTAATTTTTTATTTAAATATTGCATTTATAATGTCATTTTTACTGTTATTCGATCTATTTCTTTATTTCTCTATGAATTTAATGCTTGGTTTATATCCATACTAGCGTAGAAGTATTAAGCTTCCACCAAATTTTCGTAAGATGGATCACTATATTGTTTATTATATTTAGATGTCAATAAACTAGAAAATCATTCAATAATCCAAGAACTCATGACATCAAAGCGAAACTAAAAAATAAAATAAAACTGTAGTTTCAAACTGTCCAAGCCGAACCATTTATTCCCTAACAACTTGTTCTGGTAAATGGAAGTAAAATTTAGGAATGAGTAATAAAGGAAGTATAAGAAAAGATTCATCAAGCCTTTGTACAGTCTAACAAGAGACCTTTATAAAGAAATTTCAAGCCATAACAAGTTATGATCCAAAGAACTCCATGAGAAAACACCCATTTAACAACCACTATAGTACACACACAGATCAAAAGGTAAAAAAAAAAATAGAAAAGAAAATAAGAAACAGCATTTTCTGCTCAAATACCCATAAATAGCCGGCACTGCGACTCCCAATGCTCTTTCGTCTGCTGAATTCTTTCTGTTTTTTCAGTTTTACGACGTTCCTCCCAATACTCGGGGCAGCTGTTGAAAACATTGCACAAATTAAATACATGGTACCTAGCATCCAACATGTACGTATTCAACTTGGAGCATGTTTAGTATGTAATAATGGACTTTATAACATGGATGTGTTTGATG
>CAIGRK010148677.1:0-13847 GCA_903798315.1 Fraxinus greggii
TTTTGGAAAACAATTTTTCAAAATGACAAAGAGAACACATTTTCAACAATCTCAAAATGGGCACTCAAAACACAAAACTCAAAATGAATTGAAAACACAAAACAGAAAACTGAAATACGAAGAGAACAGCCCCTAAGCTTTTAACCAGAGAAAAAGATGTAAAACTAGATAAATTGAAATCCATTTACATGCTCATTAAAAGAAATCTGTCTCAGGGTATTTGGTTAAAGAGAAACAAATCTTGTTAATCCATACTACTACTAAGTTTCCAAATCAGGAGGAGTTCTTGTAATGAAAAATTAGCTTTGATGGGAATTTGCTTATGATCTCAAAATCTAGCAAGAATTAGCTGTAAAAGGAGGAAATAGACTTTTCATTATCAATCAACCACATAAATCACAAGGAAAATGAGACATCGTAAATCAAAATACTGAGTTACAAAATTGAAGACTATGTTTCAAGTATGCGTCCAAATGCAGGAGCATTTTGTAAAGCCTAATTCCTCTCCTGATCTTACTTCAGTTTGCAATCCCTGCTGCCAATTGAAGAATATACCATTAAAGAAAATTTATCTTCTTTTATTATTAACTCTGAAATGATAGTACCCTGATCTGAGTACCTTGTGCATGGATTCCTCATAATTTTACAACCCCATAATCAATAACTCTGGAAGGCTACCAGCAACCGAGAAACTTGACCAGAAAAACCTAGGAGACTTCTTTAGCTGCTGCTATAACAGCTTCTGCTGTTATGCCAAATTCCTTGTAAATTATTCCTGCAGGTGCGCTAGCCCCAAATCGGTCAATTCCAATGGCCTTACCTTTCCATCCGACAATCTTATGCCATCCGAATGTTGACCCAGCTTCAATGCTAACCCTAGCTGTTACAGATGCGGGCAGGACACTTTCCTTGTACTCATCTGATTGCTCGTCAAAAAGCTCCCAAGAAACAAAAGAGACAACTCTAACTGTCTTGCCTTCCTTTCTGAGTTCATCGGCTGCCTTTGCTGCAATTTCCAACTCAGAACCTGTTCCCATCAAAATCACATCAGGCTTGTTACCAGATGAATTATCGGATATGATGTAACCTCCCTTTTCTACTCCTTCGATGGAGGTTCCAGGAAGTTGGGGCAGCTTTTGCCGAGAGAGGGCAAGGACAGAAGGTCTCTTTCTGTTGAGAACAGCCACCTTGTATGCACCAGCTGTCTCATTTCCATCGGCTGGACGGAGCATCAATATGTTGGGCATAGCTCTGAAACTCGCCAAGTGCTCAATAGGCTGATGAGTTGGTCCATCTTCTCCAAGACCAATCGAGTCGTGGGTCATAACATAGATAACTCCGGCTTCACACAAGGCAGAAATTCTCATGGCTGCTCTCATGTAGTCGGTGAACACGAAGAAAGTTGCACAGTAAGGAATGAAACCAGGGCTGTGGAGAGCGATTCCATTGCAGATGGCTCCCATACTGTGTTCACGTACACCAAACCTTACATTCCGCTCTTCGGGTGTGTTCTTTTGGAAATCACCAAACATTTTTAGAAGGGTCATGTTGGATGAGGCAAGATCAGCACTGCCACCAAGTAGACCAGGGAGAACCTTTACAAGAGCGTTGAGGTTTTGTTGAGACAGATTCCTTGTTGCATCTGCTGAGCTCTCGGGAGTGTATGTCTGAAGAAAAAGAATAAAAGTCAATAAGTCTTGGCAGAAACATATATTAGCAAATGAAAAACTATATAATTATTTGACTTGAGAGGATCATTTTCCCATTGTTAGAGAAAAATGGCAGAGTGAAAGGTAAGAATTTGCACATTCTACACTCATTGACTCTTCATATATCAAGCATCTCCCTAATTGCAAATATTGCACAAAGGAACGCTCAAAAGACAAGGTAGAGAATAACAAAAGTGCCAAGAACCACTCACGGGAAGAGCTTTCTCCCAACCAGAAGGCAGGTCACCAGTAATGATAGACTTCAATTCTGCTGCTTCCTCCGAATACTTCTTCTCGTATTCAGCAAACTTAGCATTCCATTCAGCTTCAAGGGCAGCACCTTCCGGGGTATGGTGGCTCCAATGCCTGTGAAAAATTGTATCCAGATCACTATGCATTAACAAACAGAAATGGCATGACATTGACTGGAGAAGCAAGACAATATTTTTACTTCTTCACATCCTCAGGCACGTGGAAGGGCTCATAAGGCCATCCAAGGTTCTTCCTGGTGGCATCAACTTCCTTGGCACCTAGTGCACTTCCATGTACACTATACGAGTTCGCCTTGTTGGGAGAACCATAACCAATTGTTGTAGTCACCTGTAGGGAAGCAGAAAGTTAAATAGGTACCATTTCCCTTATAAGGTAAGGCATCTTAAGAATAAAATAGCTTATCAACAAAATATATAGTAATCAATGATTCTTCTTCGCATTCCAATAATTATACGTTTATTATTCAAGATGAAGCTTCTGATCACCCTATTTTATGGATGAAATATCTGACCTTGATCAAAGTGGGCTTGTCTTTTACGGTCTTTGCTTCCTTAATGGCAGCACGAATTTCATCATAACCAGTGTTTCCATTCTTCACCCAGATTACATGCCATCCAAGAGCCTCAAAACGAGTGTCAACACTCTCAGTGAAGGCAATTTCTGTGTCGCCATCAATAGAAATATGGTTGTCATCATAGAAAGCAATCAACTTTCCAAGTCCCCAGTGCCCAGCAAGGGAACAAGCCTCATTAGAAATGCCCTCCATTTGACATCCATCACCCAGGATACAATAACTGCGCATGAGCCAACGCAATTAGTTTAAAGAGACAAAACACAGTATACTTAATCCATGACCTAGTAATAAGAATTAAATGAAAATCTAGGGCGATCTTACGTGTAGTGATCAACAATTTCACTATCCGGCTTGTTGTAACGAGCAGCTAAGTGCTTTTCTGCAAGGGCCAAACCAACAGCATTGCAGATACCCTGACCAAGTGGACCTTCAATTCGTGTAAATGAAAATAATAATCAGTTCCAAAACTCTGATCTCAAAACATGCAGGCAAATGAAAGTAACTTTCAGGATTAAATACCAACCGGTGGTGACTTCAACACCCACTGTCTCAAAGTTCTCGGGATGACCTGGTGTTTTGCTTCCCCATTGACGGAAACCCTTCAAATCCTCTTCCTGTGTATTTTATACCATAGATTTTTCAGCTAAAACTATAGGAAATTCTCGAAGTCAAAATTCAGATCATGCGGGGAAAGGAAAGGAAATTGTCTCCACTACTGAACTAAATGAACACCACATAATACACAATTTAACCAGTTAAACGTGCACTACCTGAAAAGAGAAAAAGACTATTAATTATAACATAACAATCCTGGGCGTGATATTGGAAATACAACCACCACAGAAGCAATAAATACCAAAAGAACTCACTGAACCAACATAATACAAAATCCCAACTCTTGAACCCAATTAAATTTACTCATCCCATTAAAGGGAAAAAACGAAAACGAATATCCCAACAATCTAGATCCAAAAATAAAATTCAGCAATAAAGAAAAAACCCTTAACAATAAGAACTTCCACTTAGATTTATATATAAATTTAATACACACACTGAAAGTGTCTTAGATGTGTATAAATTGTACGCCTATGTAATCAACACTATGTGAAAAATAAGCAGAACTAAAAGATAAGGGCTTGACCTGGACAGAGTCATATCCCGCAAGGTGTAGAAGAGCATACTGAAGCATGCAGCCGTGGCCAGCAGAGAGCACAAAGCGGTCACGATTGAACCACGAGGGGTTCTTGGGATTATACCTCATGACTTCATCATACAATATATGACCCATCGGAGCGCACCCCATGGGTAGACCCGGGTGTCCCGAGTTGGCCTTCTCGACTGCATCGATAGCCAAGAACCGGATCGTGTTGACCGATTTTTCAACAAGGGCCGCGTCTGTAGTCTTCTCTAGTGTCTCTACAGTGGCGGATGCGCGTGGGACAGAGAGGCGAGTGGTGGTAGTAGGGACAGTAGCAATACGGCGGCGGGAAGTGGTGGTGGACTTGAGGCCGTAGAAGGTTGGGAGGGAAAGGGAGGTGGTAGTGGTGGTTTGGGAAGAGCCATTGCGGGCTATGGAGGAGCTGGAGAGGATGGCTTGGGAGAGGGTTATGGAAGAGGAAGCCATGGCTCAACTAGAGAGAGAGTCGAGAAGATAGATAAATGAAGTGTGACGAAGGATGCGTGGGCATTTTATGGGTCCCTAACGATTTTTTAGCATTAAATTGACATTTTTTTTTATTATTTTTAAATATTTTTACCTGTTAGTAAAAAGAAAAATAAAATAATTTACAAATAAAAATTGAATATTATTTATACATAGATATTTTCCTCTTCATATTTACGATGGGCTTGAGCCGCATTATTTTGAAAGAATGTATTCTAAAATAATAGATTGATGGAGAATGTGTGATTAAAAAAGAAGGAAAAATTATTGATACGATGGAAAATATTATTTTATTGAAAAATATGTGGTTGAAAATGAGTAGAAGAATGAGATTGAAAATTTTAATGTGTACCAAACATAAGCTTAGTCCCTGTTTGAGCTCCTTTATTTTTAAAATATATTTTTTTCAAAACTTATTTTCAACTACACATTATTCCATAAAATAATATTACTCGTAANTTCATATTTACGATGGGCTTGAGCCGCATTATTTTGAAAGAATGTATTCTAAAATAATAGATTGATGGAGAATGTGTGATTAAAAAAGAAGGAAAAATTATTGATACGATGGAAAATATTATTTTATTGAAAAATATGTGGTTGAAAATGAGTAGAAGAATGAGATTGAAAATTTTAATGTGTACCAAACATAAGCTTAGTCCCTGTTTGAGCTCCTTTATTTTTAAAATATATTTTTTTCAAAACTTATTTTCAACTACACATTATTCCATAAAATAATATTACTCGTAAACGGAGAATTTTTCATCATCTTCTAACCACACATTTTCCAGAATAGGAGCTTAATATTTTGTAATATGTTACAAAAACTAATTAAAAATAATAAACATCAAATTACAAATATGAACGAAACATAAATAACAAATTTAAAAAAAAAAAAAACATCAATAATCATTTTGATGTGTATACTTTTCTATGTTTAAAGTTACTTTTTCTAAAAACAAGTATAAAAAAATGACTATTTCTATAGAAATTTGACCGGCATGCAAAAGTTAATTTTCCACAAAGTAGAAATTTGTGGATGGATGAAATATTAGCTGAAGACAAAATAGTATTTTGATTTTTTATTAGGCATATGCTCTTTAGCTATTCAATCACATTTTTGGAGTGAAATATTTCAAAAATCATTCAACTTCAAATTGCTTCAAAATATTCACTGAACTTATTGTGTTCGCACTCCATCCATCACTCCCAAAAATTCGTTAACTTAATTTCTAACATGAACGACGATTTTCTTGCGTGGCAACTAATAGCTGTTAAATGCATGCCATGTCACCTCAAATCGATTCTGACACCCAAATATTTTTTTCCCCAATCTCTTCTTCTCCTTTCTCCATTATGCTTTCTGGTTTCTGCTTGTACCAGGAAATTAGCTACCTTGTTTATGAGTACACGGAGAAGATTTCATCAGTGATTGGCTAGTTTTTCACCCGAAGAACACGTTTAACAATATTCAAATGTTGAAGAAGAAAATTGCAAAAATTACAGAAAAAAACCAATGCAGGTATTTTTATTTTTATTTTTTATTTTTTTGCTTCACTCTTCTACAAAACTGAGTGAGAGAGATCCAATGGCGATCCAAAAGATACACAGGACAAAATCAACAAAACCCATATCTCTAATACTTATAATCTTAGCCTCTGTTGCTTGCATTGCGGTATTGGACCTTGCTTCATCTGTAGTTTCCACAATTAGTTTCTCCTTTTCCTTTCCAAAAAGTCTAAAGAACTTGGTAAAGAACCCCAAGAGTCATCGAGTTGGTGAAGAAATTTGGGGAAAATCGATTTCTCTCGCCAGTACTGAGTTTGGTTTTGGGTAAATGATTCCAATCGGAAATGTTTTCAGTTCTTTTTTTCTTCTTTGTTAAAAGCATGTCTGACTTAAGGTGACATGGTCGTCCACCTCAGCAAGTTAACGATTTTTTTGGAGTGATGGATGAAGTGCAAATGAGATAAGTATAATATAATATGATGTCTTTGCTGTATGCGCTTAAAAGATCAAATTGTCAGTCTATATTTTCATAGGCCAGACTAGACTTTAGAGTGACTGCTTGTCAGGAGATTAAATGTTCGTCAGCCTATGATTGATGGAGTGACATCTAGGAAAAGACTTCAAACATCAAGATGGAGTCATGGTTACTTCATCCAACGGCTTTCGGCCCATCCATTTATTGTCATTTGAAGATAAGGCATTTTTATGCACTCAAACCGTGAGATTGCTCGGTATTCTCTCTCGTTTATCACTTCATATATACCCCGGTGCTTGTTCACACTGTGGTTCACGTGTTTTGACCATTCCACACCCAAAGTTACTCTTATAAATCGACTGATATGATAATTGAAGTGCTTGCAGTCACCTTCCCATAACACTTTCAAACTATGGAGGCAATTAGATTTTGATAGTTTTCACTTTTTACCCTTTTGGAACCACAGAGAAGATAAAAAGATTATTAAACGTATTTTTTAATATTATGTATTGACTTTTGATTTATTTAATTTTTAAGTTAGGCTTTAATCTCATAAATGTAGTGTACTAAAAACTGGGAACTCTAAAAATTAGGACTCCTAAAAAAAATTATATATATAAAAAAATTGGGTTGGGTTGGGTCGGTTAATAGTTGGGTTGGGGCCTTAACCCATAACCGACCCAACCCATCATTTTAGTGGTTTTACATTAACCGATTAGAACCGATTTGCTCATCTAAACCGACCCAAACCGACCCGATTCGGTTCGGTTTAATCGGTTTGGTCGGTTTTTCGGTTTTTTTGCCCGGGCCTAACCTTCCCCACCTTCGGAGAAGGCAATGTATGCTAATGGTTTGTCCTAGTGTCCAGGAGTTTGCCTACGTGAACATGAATAGAACCGATATCTATTGTCATATTTGGAGGTCAACAACATTTTATTTGAAAGTATAGTGAACGAAATGACATAACGAGTTTATAATTTTATTGAGTCAAGTCTAGCACAATCTAATCTAGCCGAGACATTGGAATTTTCATCCAACTCCATGCAATCTTTAGGAACAGACTAAAAAGTGCCTGAGAAAGCTAAGATTTAGGCTTTAAATGACATTGTTTAGAAATTTAAGGACGGCAAGAATCATTACTTGTTGCATATTGCATATTCATCGCAGGCTGTGCCGGACATCCGACCTAAGTGGATTGGTCAAACCGTAGGTATATTTATCAGGCCAAGCCAAACCGAGCAGATAGAAATGATTGAACTGCCACTGTCTTATTTTTTCTTATCTAAAATAGGCCGCAGAATCTTAGCCACCCAAAGCATCCATGATCACTAACTCGTTTTTTTCTCTTTATCTAATAAATAAACTTGAGATAATTCACAAAGGTTGGCTACCAGATGAAAAATGGTAAAGAAAATTACATGTGCTCTTTTGAAAGACGAAGGCAGCATCAAATGCGACATCTAGCAGACTATTAACTCCTTATGAATACATAAAAGTTTAATATAATCTAAGAAATGAGGACACTTCATTCGTAGAAGCCAAGAGTTTAGTTTGAAAACAAATTGACCAATGGAGAATAGGATGCCATGGAAAGGCTATAATGAAAGTGGACAACTAGTTCCATTCGAGCTCGTAAGTAAATATAGGTTATTCGAGAGCTAAATAAAGCAATTAAAGTTGTAAGGTTGTTAGCTGAATAAGCAACGTTAATTTTAATTATTCAATCTTAGTCACCATGATCATGATCTTGGTGTGTCGAATATAGTAAGACACATTTTTTAACATGATCAAAACATATCGTGTGCAATCGATGGATAAAGTTGGACTATTTGTCTCGATAAGATCGTACTGTTTTGATTAGGATTTCTATATTTGAGAAATAAAAATGATATGTTCGGTGCACATTGAATGAGACTCCGTAGATAACTTATTTGTAATCGTTACAGATAAAATCATCAGATGAGTCATCTAAATCTCGAGCAGGTAAACTATCTTTAGTCGCTAGGGCTGGAGAAGGTCCAGTTCCTCTGAAGAGAACCGAATCGAATCAGAATTTTCTGGTATTTAGTAAGTGAAATCGTGGGGTCCAAATTTAATTATGAAACCGTTCGGGTTTAGTTTCATTCGATTCAGTTTGACTCGGTTCGATTTTATTCAGTTCCATACAATAATTATTTTTTTAAGATTTACAATAATGCTACAATAATTCGATTATGACTTGTTCAATATTAACCCTTACAAAATAACGTAGTTCAATCTAGTGATATCTTTTACGCATTTATTTGTTGAGTTCTTCATAAATTTGAATGTAAAAACCACAAGAAGATGAAAATAACGAGTTCACAATAATAAAATTGTAGAAACGACGCTATTGTAGAATAAGAGATTTGAGTAAAATTTAGTTCAATTTGATTAAGTTGTACTTGGCTGAAATTTGAAAATAGTAAAATCATATTTTAGTTTTGAGCTAAATTAATTAGTTAGTAAATTCATTTAAAAAATAAAAATAAAATTGAGGCCCTATTAGTCGTTAGCTCAAATTTTTTGAGGTGCCAATAAGTGAATTCCGGAAACTAAAACCTCTTTATTTGGATAACTATTCAAGTTATTATAAACATTCAAAAAGGTTTAAATTTTGTTCTTTTTATTGACACCAACTATCGTTAAAGAAAACAAATTCTATATAAATCACCACTCTTCTTACGGGTGCTTATATTGGACTACCTGGTTTTACTATTATTTGCATGTTCATAATAATTTATCAAGAAAATGTCACAGTCATTACTATCATTTAAAATAGACATGTAAGAAAACATTTAAGAAGAACGATTCCCTTGGACTTTCCTTTTCGAGTAAATGAAAATCATAGGACTTCGACTTTTGTGCATTAAGATTCTAATAGTAAAAAGGTGGTTAAATGTTTCGAAACTTAGAAATTACAATTGAAAACGTATATATATTCAACTTAGAGTATAGATCAAAAGTACTTCTATTACTTACTAATTCATGAAACTTTTAAAATGAGATTTGGGCTATGATACAGTTTTAATGAAAGGTACTAATTTTGGCTTAGAATCAAAGTAATTCAAACTCTCAGGATTATTGATTATAATTACAAATGGTAATTAATAAATATAAAGTGATATGACATCAATCAACCTGAGTACCCACCGAAAGCATAAAAGATTAAGAACACAAAAAGTGCGAAGGATCTGTTTGGTATTGGGAAAAATTGTTAAAATTATTTATTTTTATTATCCACGTACTCTGCTTTTTTGAAAAAAAAAAAAAATATTTTATTTTTGTCATGCACAAACTCTATCAACATAAGTAAATTAATTCATTCAAGAAGGTGAGAAGAAATAAAAAATGTTCGATGATATAAGTTATAACTTTAAAATATATTTTTCAGCGGGGGCGGACGCAGAAATTTAAAGTTAGGGGGCATAATCGAATTTTCAAAGAAGTTGGGAAAAATTTACAATCGAAATTTTACGTCCAAAAAAATCATATCCAATGTAATTTTACTCCAAAAATTTACATGGGATATGATTTTTTCGGATGTAAAATCTCGAAAATTTTTGACATCATATTTCATATAAAATTTTCTAATAAAATGATGAAAATTATATTGAGAAATTTGTATCGCAAAAATAATAAATGCTAATGAAATAATTGAATTTTTTTTAAAAAAATGTGAGTTAGACATCTTTCTATAAGACTTACGTGTAGCGTATTTTTAACTATTTCGATATCTATTTGGACTATTCGATATACCCATAATGTAGTTNAAAAAATCATATCCAATGTAATTTTACTCCAAAAATTTACATGGGATATGATTTTTTCGGATGTAAAATCTCGAAAATTTTTGACATCATATTTCATATAAAATTTTCTAATAAAATGATGAAAATTATATTGAGAAATTTGTATCGCAAAAATAATAAATATTAATGAAATAATTTATTTTTTTTAAAAAAAATATGAGTCAGACGTCATTTTTTAAGACTTTCGTTTAACATATTTTTAACTATTTTTTATAACTGTTTAGACTATTCGATATGTTCATAATGTAGTTTTCGAAATAAGTTTTGAGATGATATACGTAATT
Source organism: Fraxinus greggii (assembly GCA_903798315.1). NCBI lineage: Eukaryota > Viridiplantae > Streptophyta > Magnoliopsida > Lamiales > Oleaceae > Fraxinus > Fraxinus greggii. Next base: position 10,318 of record CAIGRK010148677.1, read on the forward strand.
TGTAGATTCGATTAACATACGCTACTCGGATAATTTTTAAAATTAGCATGTTATTTTAATTTATATTTATTGTGATTTTGCTCTATTTGGTGGAGATTAAAATCAAATTTTTAGTAAATTTTGATAAAAGTTAAACATTTATGGATTTCATGAAATAAGTTATTAAAATTAATTGGCATCTTTGATTTAGATTAAAATTTAAATTTCAATCGAAACCAAACATGATTTATTATTTAAAAAAAAAAAGCTCTCTCAAAAGTTGGGGGCACGTGCCCCCCGACCCCCTGGGTCCGCCAGTGTTTTTGGCTAACCTTAAAAGTTACTTATAAGTTCTTATTTGATCTCCATTATGTTCAAAATCAATCATGCTACATATACACCATCTTTTACATCATTATTTACATTATGCCATTAAACATTTTTTTCCGCCTAATAATTTTTGAAAATAAAGGGAATGTCATTCTCAATGTAACCTTTGTTTGGGGCACATTTTTAATCCAAAAAATGAAAAATATAGCCGTTGGAAATAAAAAGGCAACCTTTTTTTTACCTTTATCTTACAGGTTGGACCCAAATTTGACAGCTAACTGTCATATTTTTCTTCAAATGAACTGAAAATTTGCTCCAAATGGAGGCCTAATCTACATTTAGCATTGTTGTTACAAAATGAGTATATTTTTTTCTTTCTTATTATCAATTGCATATTTTTCAATAAAATAACATTACATGTAAATTCAAAAAAAAATTCATATTTTTTAACCACTTATTCTTCATCAAAATACTATTCCAAAATTCATTTTGGCAAAAGAAAAAAAATGCAGCTCCAATGGCATCTAAATAAATAAGTAGATTTCAATAAAATAATTTTTTATTTTTGAAACTTCAATATTGATATGCTACTCACTTTGACAGTATAACACCTAAATGAATAAAATTTTTATTTTAATTTAATTCAAAGTATATAATTAATTTTAACCGTATATTTTTTGGAATCCACAATTTATTAATCCTACATTTCATTGATTTTTATCAAAATTTAATAAAAAATTAATTTTAATCTCAACAAAAAAGCATAGTAAAAACTACTTTCATAATTACTCAAAGAAAAAGAAAAAAATAATATCGATCTTCAGCTTTTCGAGGCAACTTTCTCCTACCAAACGCGTCTTTAGAATTGTCAGGAAACAATAACAAATTTCAAAAGCTACCCCAAATCCCCTCATCTCTATTTCTAAGCGTCCATTCCATGCGATTTTTCGGCGAGATCTACGATCAGGTAAATTCAATGAACCCGTCATTTCTATTTTCTTGTTAAAATTACTATCTATTTTTAATTTCCTGAAAATTCAACTCATGCTGTGTAAAATACTTTCATTTTAGGGTTGCCAGACATCCAATTTAGTGTATATCTCCCTTTGAACGCCTCCAAGATATGAAATCAGATAGTGTTTATTTAGTATTTACTTATTTGTATTGCCGGAAAATATAAGTTACAGTTTGTGTGTTTTTGTGGCTTCGAAAGCTGTTGGAGCTGGAGCATGTTGAATTGTTTTATGTGCGATTGTTTTGACATTTAGCGCCCGAAAATGGGAAATGTAAAATCTTTTTGAATTTAGTCGATGCGTAAGTGTTCAATTTGTAAGTTCACAATTTTAAGCTGAAGTGCGATTTATACCATCTTGACCTGGATTTTAAAATAGAATCTTTATATAGTTAATTATTAGTCATTGAACTTAATTATATGCAGCCATTTAGAGTCTGACGCAAAATTGAATCTCCATAGTCATTCACTGTTAGCTGCCCAGATGACATTCAATACGACACTTTAGTGAGAAAAATGGCATTTTCAGTTTTGCAGAATTTCATTAGACCTCGTGCTTAGTTGATGAGGACTTAGTTATATAATATATGGTAGGGATAACTACCAGGGATGGAGCCAGGGAACGAGTGCAGTGGGGGAAAGGATATAATTACTGGAATTTTTTTGAAGAATGCTATAACACAATAAAATTTTCAAAAATGAGAGTAGCAGATTTTGTGTTCAAATTCAAAGAGGAAGGGACAGAGAGACAACCACGCAGATTTGGGGTTCGAAGCTCTTTTTCTGTGTTGAATCCGAAGCAGATTCTGGGGTTCTAGTCAACGATAATGTGTGTTAGTTTGTTTCCGTAAATTTTCACTGATCATGAAACAAATAACAATAAGTATACTGATATTCAAAACATTTGAATTCCCAATTGTATGCGGTCATACGAAATTGAAAATCAGGTATCAGATGATTCAGATCTATCAATGGTGGATTAATTCAATTTATTAATTGACAAAAGAGAGGTTCACTCATCAATCTGTACTCTGTATAGAAAAAGTGCATTTGTAGCTAAATGATTACTTTGATTACAAATGCTGATATTGTCTGCAATTAAGCAACGATTAATTAAAAAGGAAAATTTTCCTCCTTCCCTGGTTCCCACCCTTTGAGCTTGCTTCTGGTGAATGTTTGAACACACCTCCTGTTTATTAACTCCTTCATATTGCAACTTATGGTCCATTCCCATCTACCATCTGCAAAAATTTCGGCTGTACTCTATAGATTATGATAGATTATAGAAAATAAATTTATAAATGAGTTACTTTGCTAAGTAATAGTATTTTGCTTTGTGCATGAAGGTTGGAGTTATTACTCTTTCTGGATGTGTACACATTGCTGGTTTGTGTTAACTGAAGGTATGCTGAATAGCTTTTCCCTCGCACCGTTTTTCAAATATGTGCAATTCCATAAACGTGGTTAAGTACATACATACGTTTTATGTTAGGAATTGCTTTGGTTTTTATATCATCTAGATGAAGAACATTGCCATTTGCACGTGCAATAAATTCGGTTTCATTTCTATGCATATGGTCTCTGAAATTCAGCTTTGCTGCAATGCAATCTAGAGTATTCTCCTTGTGTGATTGTTATCACTGGGTTTTGCTAGTTTTGTTCTATCTATTTTTTCCCCAAGGGATAGTGCCCCCCCGTCCCGTGGGAGGCTTGCACAATGCCAGGATACTTCTCAAAAATCTGTTATGATGTCAATCACTCAATGCAGTGAAGTACCTTCTCTTCGGATGTCTATTATGGGTGGCAGCTGCAGTTTGCTTGTGTCCTTGATCTTGAAATTTTTATGCTTGTCTAGGTAGTAAGTGGCCACACTGACAGTAATTAATGTAGTTTCTATGATTTGAGTGATTATGTGTTTAATTTGCTTTTTCTCCCAGATTCACAACATCCATGGAAGATTTGTTTTCTAAAATCTTGGTCTATCTTGATTAACAATTGAAAGAGTAGGAGATTGTTTCTAGACCTTCTCTCGCGATGTGTTCTTTGCAAGATTAATTGGCTGAAGAATTGTATTAAAATGTTCTTTACGGAAAATTTATTAACAAGTTTATTCTCTTTTGTTCCACGTTCCTCTTTTTCTCATAGAAATTTTGAATCATCAGAATCAAAAGTTGTGTCCTACTGTGTGTAGCATGGGTGTATAGGGGGG
>CAIGRK010148739.1:0-16538 GCA_903798315.1 Fraxinus greggii
AACACGAGGTAAGGTTTGCGATACCAATTTTATTTGGTTGCTTGCAGATTTATTGGTAACTAAGGTGGAGATTTGTTGGGTTTTAATACCCAATAAATCCGGGCGATGATGTTGAACCGTTTTTTGTTTGGATTGTACTTCATAGGCCTCGGCCGATGAGTGAAGTTAAATATCGATACCACAATTGTGGCGACCGATCCTCCAACCTTTTTGGGCCATTTGAAGTAACCTAATTGTGTTAGTGTTACTCATGGGCCGGCCCATTAACTTGGATGGCTTGTTAGCCCACCTTATTATTTCCTATTGGGCCTATCTATGTTCTAACCTAAAAGCCCACACCCTAACCTTTATATTGGCTACCCGTTTCTATTGGTTTGTGTGTGAAAGTGAAGGTAGTCGTGTGTATTGTGAGAGAGAGGCAGCGTTTCCCTCCTTGGCTTTCTGCCTTGCCGGTTTTGCTTTGTGCTTGCCTTGTTGGTCTTTCTACTCTAGCCTTCGTGGCTATACTTTGGAGCTACTATATTCCACACCTCGTCCTTTGTGGGCAAACTCGTGAGCAACCTGTTGAGGCATAAGGTTTGGGATTTAGGTCGATTGATTGTGGTGTTGTTTGATGAAACTNATTGGCTACCCATTTCCTGTTGGTTGGGAGTGTGTGAAATTGATTGAGAAGCCTTGTGTATTGTGAGAGAGAGAGAGAGAGAGAGAGAGAGAGAGAGAGAGGCAGCGTTCCCTCCTTGGCTTTATGCCTTGCCAGCTTTGCTCTGTGCTCGCCTTGTTGGTCTTTCTTCTCTAGCCTTTATGGTTAAACTTTGGAACTACTATATTCCACACCTTGTCCTTTGTGGGCAAACCCGTGAGCAACCAGTTGGGGCGTTAGGTTTGGGATTTAGGTCGATTAATTGTGGTGTTGTTTGGTGAAACTGAGCCCACATTATTGTGTGAATTGGAGTCCTAAAATCTACAACATCTATTCCACATGAGATTTTATTAGACTTTCCCTCCTCATCTCGTGTATACTAGAATTTACGTGCGTTTTTCCTATCCATTTTTTGCTCTTTTTAAAAGGATATAAGCCTGCTGGATGAGGTGAATTGACTGAGATTAACGTTGCTCTTACAGAACTATATATTTGAGAATTAGTCATGAATTCGTTCTTTGTACATTATAAATAACGAATGATATACTAGAAACGTTTTTCATCGAATTTCAAGTGCAATATTATAAACCGTCAAGCTTCTGCCATTCTTGTCAAGGTAAGGTACCACGTCCCCCTCTTTGTAATTGTGTTTGATTATACATACGAATAGGGGTCTATGCCAAAATCCCGGCACTTGTAGTCTTTGAAGAAGGAACTTATTCTATGGCACAAAATATTAACTATTAAGAAGTCTAGACCATGTCCATTTATGAGGCTAGGAGAGACTTACGGAAGTCCACTCTTTTATCCACTCTAAGAAAAAAAATATGAAAAAGCTCTACCAAAACCAAATAGTGTTTACACATTTTTCTGTCCCTATCATTCTCAAAACAAAAAAGAACTTTTTTAACACATTACAAACGAAGTGTTTTTGTTTTCTATGTATGGTTTTGATATAGATATAGTTTATAGCACAGCGTGGTATTTTCATCGGTGGACAGGTGAATAGCGCGTAAGAATGCCAAGCAAGCTTAAGAAGGCAATTGGCGCAGTTAAAGATCAAACCAGCATTAGCCTTGCCAAGGTTGCAAGCAACAATTCTTCAGCTCTTGATGTTGCGGTGCTGAAAGCCACGACCCATGATGACATGCCGATTGATTATAGATATGTATACGAAATCTTGCAGCTGGTTTCGTCGAACAAAGTTTATTCTGCTGCTTGTGCCCGTGCAATTGGCAAACGGATAGGCAGAACACGTAATTGGGTTGTTGCCTTAAAATCGTTGATGCTTGTTCTTCGAATCTTTCAAGATGGCGATCCTTATTTCCCACGAGAAGTTCTTCATGCGATGAAAAAGGGTGCCAAGATTCTTAATCTATCAAGCTTCAGAGATGATTCGAATTCAAGCCCTTGGGATTACACGGCCTTTGTTCGTACATTTGCTCTTTATCTTGATGAGCGTTTAGATTGCTTTCTTACGGGGAAGCTTCAACGTAGATATACACACCAGGAGAGGGAAAGCTGGAGCTACCATCGGAACAAGAAGACTAATGACCATGTCCGTGACATGAAACCAGCAATGTTACTTGATAGAATCTCGTATTGGCAACGATTGCTTGAACGAGCCATAGCCACACGCCCAACTGGTGCAACCAAGATGAATCGTTTGGTAAAAATATGTCTTTATGCCATCGTGCAAGAAAGCTTTGATTTATACAAAGACATTTCTGATGGACTTTCCCTTCTTCTCGATAGTTTCTTTCATTTACAGTACCAGAACTGCATTAGCGCATTTCAAACTTGTGTCAAGGCTGCGAAGCAATTCGAAGAACTCAATGCTTTCTATAGCTTATGTAAAAGTATGGGCATTGGGAGGACATCGGAATATCCAAGTATTCAGGCAATATCCGAGGAGCTGATCGAAACATTGCAAGAATTTTTGAAAGATCAATCTTCGTTTCTGAAAAACTCTAAGTCTCCAAATCGGCCTCTGCCACTTCTCGGACCACCACCAAATGCCGATCAAAAGTTCGGACGGATTGATAGTTACGGTGGACGGATTGAATACTCCGCCACCACAGACGGACTTTCCAAGCGAACTTCCAAGTACAGTTCCCAGGGTACCTCCTTGGAAGACCTGATAAGTGCCACGGAAACTGGGAAGAGCCCATCAATCTCAATCGACCTGGAGGCTTATTCAGGTAAGTTTGAGAAACGAACACAGCATGATGAAGCATTCGGAGTAAGTGAATCAGGGTCAACCCATTCATTGCCTGTGTCAAATTCAATGGCTGATCTCGTTTCATTAGACGATTGGTCAGATCCAGACGAGAAGAACCGCGAGCAAGATCAAGAACAGGAGCAGAAGCCAAAGGCCTCGGAGTCTACTTCTATCATAGATTGGGAGATTGTAATAGCCGAGACACTAGCAGCATCACCACACGTACCCTCCAGTAATACTGCCAACAGATTCAACAAATTTCCTGAACCAGTACAGAACAATGGTTGGGAGCTTGTATTATTTACAGAACCACAAGCCACTCAGCCAATACAAAACAATAACAGCTTATCAGCAACTTCCTTGGACAGTTTGTATAACCAAAGTACATTGCCATCAAACCATTATAACCCCTTCCTACAGGATGCATTCGGATTTGCTATTTCTACGACTAATGTTCCAGTTGTACACACGTTTTCGTCATCGACACCTACATTTATAGCCAGTCCTACACCTTCATCCCAACTGAGTCCTACACCTTCATTTCAAGCAACCCCTACATTTTCGGTTCAAAATCTGAATGAGGCAACGTTTGTAGCGCAGATGGAGAATGATCCATTCGCGCCATATCCGAATACTGCATTTTCTGGTGATCAGATGTTTAATAGTACCATGAATCAACAGAAATTGCTGCAAGAACAGCAATTGTGGTTGCAAAATCAAAACAAGATCATGGCAAAACACATGGTCTAAATATAAATTGAGATATAAAGCCATGTAACAGTGAACCGTTTTTAGTTCATTCTTTTGATTTCTGCTGCGGGTTGAAACCACAACCGGTAACTATTATGCCTTTCAATTTGATCACTCCACCGACTTGGATTCAAAATCGATTCGCAAATTGTATTTATTGTTTATCATCCGTCACTCTATTCATCCACGTTTCATAAAAGCTAACGGACTTGATGATTCGACACCAGAAAAGTCTACATACCATATAAATGATTAAATCAATTCAACAAAAGCAAGAGGCTTGTCCTATTCTTTTAAAATGTGTTAGAATTGAAACGTGACTTTCAACAAATGCAACATTAACACTACGTATTTTCGCCTTATCCGTGATTAGAGGATCCTTTATCAAAACTGCGTACCCTTCATTGTATACATCATTAGACCCTGAGATATTGGTCAGAAATAGGAAGCCAACCGCCAAAAAGGGAAGCATCCCTGACAAAGATCGACAAAAAATAAGAAACTTTATGCCTCGGCCAATAATCTGATTGTGGTGAATAGCGTATGCCACTTTGTTTATTTGATCACAAGTATTATACAGAACAAGATCAAATATAAAATGCTGGATGACTATCAAAAATTTCATATATATAATAATTTGTTGTAAAATAATGAGATAAGTCTTATCTAGTCCAGAAGATTTATTTCATTCCAATTGTAACTCTTATTTTGGACTCTATAAATATGGGGCATTGGTTAGCACGCTTGTGTTTTGACTCTTATATTTTTTTTCTCTTTTTGTTCTATTACTTTTATTTTATAAAACGTTATCAACACGAACGTTTTATCTAATAACTATTTTTTTAAAAATATAGCGATCGAAACTCCCTGCACTAAAGTTTTTACCCAATTTTACATTGTGATTTTTTATAATATTACACATCTCAGCACCCAAATTTATAATTCTGCACTCAATTAGAATATTTCATGTCTTGCACTCAATTTTGAAAAGAACAAAGCCAAATGTACAGAAAATAATTTGATTGAAGTTTTACCTGCACTCGCATGGGTGGACCCCATGCGGGACCCATGGTGATAAATAATTGCCAAAAAAATCCCATCCCCACATTGTGAGGTATCGGTGAGGGTTCTGTCCCAAGCACGACTCTTTGAAAATCCCCTATGTTTGCCGTTTACTAGAATATTATAACGGAACTTGCATTTATGTCTTATAATATAATAATTTATTTCCTCCATTAAAATTTTGTTGTTGTGATGCATATTCCATTAAATTTCTTTACATCTCATTATCCACGTAAATTGTTATAAGTAATGATTTACAGTGATTTTAATTGTATATTAAATTAAAGTAAACATTATCTTGTGATTATGTGTTGGAACTACTGATGTAAATTATTATATTTATATGAAAAAAAATGTGATTTTACAACATGATTAAATATTTTTTTTATGTTCGCTTATAAACTTTAAATTGATCATGTTGTTGCCTTTGAAAAAGCACAACTCTGCAAATAATTAATATTCTACTATGAAACATACTCTTGAAAAGTTAATATTTTTAAATAATATTTTGTTGGTACTCTTGAAGTAGTACGACATTGTTAATATTTCAAAAGAATATTAATTGCTCCAAAAGAACATAATCTTATAATTTCAATATTCCAAAATAATATCGTTCGATTTATGGGTAAAAGCGCGAATTATAATTTTCAATATTCCAAAAGACTATTGATATATTACACTTGAATAAGCAAATATATGGCGCTGGAAAAGCTAATGTTTCGAAGTAATAGTTCGTTGTTATTCTCGAAGTTGCACAACATTATAATTAATATTCTAAAAGAATATCACTTGCTCCTAGACAACATGAATTATAATTTTCAATATTTCAGACGAATATTCACATATTGCTCTTGAAGAAGTAATAATAAAATATAACATACTCTCGAAGTAGCACATATTTCGAAAAATATATCATATTTGTAATTTAGGAATTTGTGTTTATCTCCAAAGGAAAATATACAACTCATGTCATGTGAACATTGATTCTTATATGATTGTATCATAGTTAATCATATTTTCGAGAATTAACTATCTTTTGTTTGATTAAATAGTTATTCAAATTTGAAACATCGTATTGAACCAGAAGTTCAATTACTGAATATATTATTATTTGGCATGATGAATTCGATCATCACCGGTTCAATAATGATACGAAATTAAAAAAAAAAAATCAAAATGGATATTTAATGAAAAACCTGAAGATTCTTCAATCAAATAAATTCATATATAACATTTGTTCTCTTTATCAAAAATTGACCATCACTAGTTAAAATATGGATTGAATTCCCTATATTTTCTGAAAATTAATTAAGATAATATATGGGACCACATCATCGTCCACTTTGACCATCTAAATAGTATTTATATTCAATAGATTTGATACATATGTTGGATGGTTGAATGGTATTCGTAACCTGAAGTTTGCGAAATTGCTACTCAAATTTTAAACTAAGAGCATAATTTTTAGATTATACGGTCATGACGTGCGTGCTTTCTTAATGCTAGTGATCCTAAATCTCAACCTTATGATAAGTGTCAATTAAGATGTCGATAAATGGTTTAATACTATTACTTGTTAAACGCCTTTTATCAATTTAATTGAGAACAAAGTATTTCACATTTCTATTTAGGGTCAAAGTCTAATTTTTGTTTCATTTAATTATTATGATAGTGCAGTATATATAAAACTGATCCACCATAATCCACTGAGATGGAAAGTAAAGAATATATGAGCAGTTTGAACCCTTATAAAATAACTCAAACCCTAACGAGTTATATTTTATAAAAAGGTTTGCTGATTACCAATTTGACTTGACAGTTCCCTTAGTATTAGGGAGAAGAATTAAGAAGTTGAAAATAATGTACATATGTATCATTAACTAAATTCTCGTAAAAGATAATTCGAACCAGAAGTTCGAAAGATAATTTATTTAGTTGCATTTACTAATCAAAGAGATCAACAATATCTTACACACCAACTTTAAATGCTCCATTCGAATTAACGTCCTATATGACAATTAATTAATATTATATTTGATAAATTTATGGTACGTCTGAAAGTGTGATGATAGTAGATTTTAATATAAAAATTTCTAAACGAAAATGGAGCAACTAACAAAAATAGTCCTATGAAGGAAGCATATACTCTTGATGAGTCTTGTATGGTTTTAATGTTATTTTTGAAGGATTTTATGCTTGAAGTATATAATTCAAGTTCTATTATCATGAGGGGAGATTACACATTATACTCCTTTTCCTTTGACCATGGTTTTGTCCCATTGGATTTTTCTGATAAGGTTTTTAATTAGGCTACTTTTGTCGCGTATTCAAAAGAATAATGTATTCTTTTTCCTTCATTAGGATTTTTCTCATTCGGTTTTTCATAATAAGGTTTTAATGAGGCATATATTTTGTGTGATAGATGTCCTTAACATACAAGACATTTACCCTTAACATAAAACTGTGATACATATAAAACTCTTGAAGAGATCAATAATAGTTATTTTTCAAATCATCATGTTACTATATTCATCAAAGATCGATAAATATCTTGTATGAAGACGATGTTATTTGAAAACTGTACAAGATAACATGAGACATACGTCACCAGAAATTACACTATTGAAGATATTGGCATACAAGACGATGATGAATTAATACAATAACTAAAATAGAGGGGGTAACTGTACTCTTTTTCCTTCGATCGAGTTTTGTCTCACTGAGTTTTGTTGAAGGGGTTTTAACAAGGTAGCATTTTATTGCTTCAAATTATTTGTACTCTTTTTTTATTTGTTGGTATTTTTTCCATCGAGTTTTTGCCCAACAATGTTTCAATGAGATAGTTATTGTGCAAATAATTATTAAATGGGGAGTGTTGTAAAATAATGAGATGATTATTGATGATTATTTAGTATTATCATGATATATAGATAAATTTTATCTAATCTAGAAGATTTATTTAATTTCAATTGTAACTCTTATTTTTAACCCAATAAATAGGGAGTATTGGTTCTCGATAAAACACGCTTGAATTTTGTCTCTACTTTTGTCTCTATTTATTCTCTATATTTCTCTTTTATTTCTTTAATTTTATAACATAATTCAAATTTGACAAAAAAAAAAGGAAGAGAGAGAGAGAGACTTATCTATATTATTTCAAGTTTCTTGAAGGAAAATAATTCGTCATTCAGACTTATGAGAAAGTATTAAAAAAAAACAAAAAACAAAAAAAAAACCTTGGGGATTTCCCAAGCTACAATGAGTTGCATAAACATAATATACATGAGCTCATAGCTTTACTCTTAGGTCTCGGAATGTTTGTTATGCATGTGATATTTGAATATATACATACAATATTGTGGACGGATTAGATTTATTAGAGTTGGGTTATGGACAAATTAACTTTGATGAACTCCGACGAGGATAGTGATTATTGGAGTGAGCTGAGTCAATAAAATATTATACACGTCACACAATGACGAGAAGTTTGACGATAACACATGAGATATGTCCTTGTTTGGTGGGAATTAAAATCAAATTTTTTGATAAATTTTAATAGAAATTAATAAAATATGTAGTTAAAAAGATGTGGATATTAAGAAATGTAGGTTAAAATTAATTATTGATTTTGACTTATATTAAAATCTTGATATTAATTTCTAAGAAACAGGGGCGACTACTCTTAATTTTTTACCCTTTAACTCTCACATGTGTTAAATTATTTTTTAGTAGGAATAAAGTAACTCCATCCACGTCATGACTAGAATTTCTTTTTTTTTTAATTATTTTTTTAAAAAAAACGTATCTCATGAATATAAAATTAAGATTAGTTTAATCAACTCAAATTAATTTTTTTTCCTGAAAGAACTTTTGAAAAGAAAAGTAAAATCGAATTTAGAAAAATGCACAAATAGTCAAAAAATTGTTCTATTGATTATGAAATTTCAAACAATCTACAAAGTACAAGTTTAATCGGTTAAAACAAAATACGATCAATCCAACTATAAGTCGAAGAACAAATAACAAAAGAAGCATGTTCAGATGGTAGTTCAATCTATACAACATTCATCACTTCAAACTTTGTGACATCAATTTCGTGATCTTGTACTTCATTATCAGTCCTCCAATACTTGTTCTCTATACTATTATTACTTTATACATAGTTTCAATAAAATTTAATAGTTATAAAAAGTCACCAATCATCTTTGACTGAATTGAATCTTTGGAAGCTTCTGATTTGTATGCCGTGATGTATTAAAGTTTTGTTTTTTCTAAACCTATAATAAATCAAATTATTCAGCTATGGATAATGAATACGTTCAAACATTTCATCAGAAGTTAGAAGGGTCAAAATGGATGGTTGGACTTACAATTATGGTACAATTTAGCCCTAATTCCGGAAGACCTATTTAAGAATATATTCGGGGCTAAACTCAAAATATCTTTCTAATTTGGGGACCGTATCAGCCCACAGCTACTAACCAACTAATATAGACGGCGAATCTTGTAAGTTTCCAAAATAGAGGATAAGAAAGGAGCGAAAGCCAGAGAGAATCAACGAAAGGATTGCAACTATTCAGTGCATTTCAGAAAATTAAATTGAATCTGTACAGTGATGGTGTTCTCTTATACACATTTCTATAACAAACTAACTAACTATTTCTGAAAGAGAATTACAATAAATAAGAAATGTATTTACAGAAATAATCGAGGAAAAATTAAATCTATCCCTTTTCATTTCTGAGATGTTTATCTGAGCAACGTGCAGTGACTTCTTCTGGAATCTGGGCTGCTGGCATGGGCTGATTGTGGGCTGCAATGCCTTGGGCTTGGGCTGGATGCATACTCTGTAATAAATCGGCCTAACCTATCATTTTTGAGTTTTGAGTAGGTGGGTTTGGACCTAGTCTCCGGAGACTCGAAAATTTAAACCGAGTGATACAACCAGCCCTCCCTTTCGCCCCATCGTCATCCCGTGTCAAACGATTCACTCTTATTTATAACAACTTTAAGACGTTTTTTTTGACTCCTTTCTTGGCTGCCATATGAATAGCACTTGGAAAAAACACAAGCGAACGCTTCAAGAATATTTCAACACTTCTTTAAATTCTTTCTGTCTATGTACCTTTCTCCTTGGACTTTTTGCTTGACTCACACAAGAATCCACAAATTCAACACCACCACAAAATATATACACATTTATCCACAAATTTCTGGCTTTGTACAAAAAGAAACAATTTTCCTTTTTTTTTCCCAACATTTTTGTACATTGATTGACAGTTTAAATTACATTATTTAAACCCCAAATACCCATGTATATCATTTCTTAATAGTCTATTGGAGTAAAATGAGAATAAAAAAAAACCCGAAAATTTTCAAAGAAAAAAATGGAATATAAAGCTTATTGGTATTCAATTCACTGGAAAGTTTGAGCTGCTAACTTTATTATTTCCATTGCTATTATTGTTGCTAGTGGTAACGCTACCGCCGTTGTTGCTGGTGGTGGTGGCTGCGACGTTTGTGGCAGTATTGTTGGCATTGTTTTGATGTGAATTCCCAATAAGGGATGTAATGGCTGCTGCCAATGCAGCAGTGAAGTTTGGATCTGCTGCCAGTGTATTCATTGTATCAGCAAGTTGGTTTTGTTGGCCTTGGTGCATCGCGGCCGGGAGTGACGGCGCGGCCTGGTGACCTCCTTCCATGTCCTGTGACATTTGGAGACCAGAAAACTTGGATTGGTTGTATAATGCCTGGCTGAAGATTTGCGGTAGAAGGGCTGCTGGATTGCTTGAAAAACTGTGGGCGGCATTAGGGCATATTTGGAATTGGTTTTGAGATCTTGGGAATTGTAAGGGATTTGAGGTTTGAGTTAAGTCCAATGTAACAGTAGGAAAAGGCGCGGAGGCGGATATGGTGGCCATGCTGGAGGAGCAAGGGAAGAGGGTGCGGGCGAGGAAATTTGAGTTGATTAGTCCATCGGCACTTGGCATTGAACCGGAGAGTAGCATTCTTGCAGCTGAAGATGTAGTCGATGCCATTGCTATGGCTGCTGGTGGCAATGGGTGGTTGTGATTGCCTTCATAGGTTGTTATTAGGATGGTTCTGTCTTCTGCACATCTTTGTACCTATGAGGACAATGTTAAAGACGGGAAAAAAGTCAAAATCTTGTATATTGTAATGTCAAATACTGTCTACACAACATACTCGAAGGAAACAAATTGCTAGTACACTTGCTGGATATTTGATACGTTGGACTGTACTAGATACACGATGAGACAACTGACTAATTTTCACATATTTCTCCATCTTAATCATGTTGTCTAGTCAAACAAACCTGCCTTAATGACTGAAAATTTTCAGATTAGCAGGTGAAAACTGAATAGAGCAGTGAACTTGCCTCTGTATGCATATTAAAATAATGAGAATTCTTGTATGGAATTAGTAAACCATTTATTGATATTGAAATTACTATAATATCTTGGTTGTTCAAAAGTTAGACATACTTGTTTTCGAACCGGGCAACCAGCAGCCATGGTGCATCTATAATATGCCCGAGGACACGGGTTTCCCTTTGCCATTTTCTGCCCATACTTGCGCCATTGGCATCCATCCGTGATCTGAAAACAACCAACTTTTTCAATGGCATAGTCTATTCAATGTTATTAAGAACATGATTTAATTTGTTGTTATGTATACTAGATTCAATCACGTACCATTGGAGCCTCTGACCGGGCTCTAACAGAAACTCGGGCCTTCCTCATAGTAGCCTCGGCAGCTTGATCGATGTTTTTCGGAGAATAGCCCCAACCATGCGCCCCCTTGTCTGAAATCTCCTCTCGCCCAATTTCCTTCGACAATCCATCGATATTATTCATGGGGGATCGTGATCGGTCCGGGCAGCTCCTTCCCTCAGACAACGATAATGAAGCCTCTTCCGTCTTGGCAGCTAGTCCAAGATCCATAAATTGTCTAGGCACCACAAATCTATTACCTTTTTGATGTTGCTTATTAGTATCATCCACTAGTTTTCCTCCATGTTCTTCTGTTATACCATTATCATCATGAGCAGCTCTCTGATGATCTCTTTCTTGTTGTTGCATCAGTGTCATCAGATGTATCTGGAGATTGTTGTAGTTGTTTGTTACTTGATTCAACGTGTCCTTCAGACGAAGATTTTCTGAATTCATTCTTTCCATTTCAGCTCGAAGGACAACCATCTAAATCGATTAACATTTAATACAAGTCAATATATTGTCTAGCTCTATTCAGTATCGTCGAAACTCAAAAATACATGTACAACTAATCTCACCTCAGTTTTTGATCTTTTATCTTCTGAATTCGGAGAAATCCCGTCGTCCACTATGGACTGATCACTACTAGTGTTGGCAGTGAGAAGATGCAAACCAGTCTATATATATAAAACAAGAATTCTTAAGCACACAAACCAAACTGATCAATATTAAACTAACAGTACAAAGAAAATCTTACATTTACATTGAAATCCAATTGTGTGTGCGCACTCAAATCTATTTTGTTGATATCTTCATCATCGTCAGTGCCTGTTTTCGACTCGTCATCATCTTTCTTGTCGGCAAAGAAATCCATTTCATTGATAACACTTCTTTTCTCATCAGACGGCAATAGGTTGACCGGGAATTGCTCCATGGATAATAAAGACAAAGTGGGAGGATCAAAGTGGTGGAGGCGATGGCGGTTGTGGTGGCGGAGGTGGTGGTTAGTAGAGAAAGGGATGTGAGGAAGTGGAGTGGGATTGGCCATATAAGAAGAGAAAACAGATAGAGCGAGAGAAGGGGTGTAGGAACTGGAAGGCTTCTAATCGAGCAAATGACTCGGCAATAAAAAGGGGAGGGACTAGAAATTGAAGACCAAATACAAGTAGTGTGAGATTTTGACATGGGACTTGCCTAGTCCTTTTTTCTTCTTCTTCTATACACATATTACTAGTTATCAATTAAAAAATTACAAAAATTACTCAAGTTTTTTAATCATGTGATTTAATAATGTATCAGAATTCAATAAACTCCAACAATAAATTCAGTCCATCTAGCAGCTTAAATTTTAGATCACAGTTTAATAAGGCATCGGTGTCCAATAAGTTTAAACTAGCAATTTGATCGATTTAAAGCTCAAATGGGTAGTCGGAATCCAAGATTGATATATTCAAACAAGACTCATTTGTAGGGGGATGTTAAAAAATTAATTTTGTATCGATTAAATATTTAAATAATAAAAAAAATATAAGAGTTTGGACTATCTCTCATAATAAGGTTGAATTTTACTAAAAATTACGTACGTGTAAGACTTTAATTGGAAAAATAACTCTGGTGTGCACATACGGGATATGGTGAAGATACTATTCAAATTATATATATGTGATATTATCTAATAGCTCAATCTTTAGATTAATTGGGTTAAGATTAGAGATGACTCTTGAAAAGTCTCTTGACAACTATTTTCAAAGAAACAACGAACAATGATTTTTATGCTAAAGCCTCCATTTGGTAAGAATTTATAAACGCTTTATAATTTCTAAATAGATGGATGCAAGTAGTGGATGAGTAGATATATAGTAGTTATGAGACAATTGAAATGTATGATTGAAGATAAAATTTGATCATTTATAAATTATTTATAAACGTTGTCAAATGAAGGCAAAAAAGTTTTTCATTAAAAGTGAAATTCATTATAGACGAAGGTTTTAAAATAATAATAATTAAAAAAAAATAAGAAGAAAAAGAAGACGGTATAAATAATCAAATTTAACCCAAAAAAATAAGTTAAATTAAATCATCGTGCAAAGTTGTATTTTGTGCAATAAACAACCTACCTTTTGTTTGACAAATTTATGAAATATTTATAAATTTGTGATACTTTATTTTCAACCATACATTTCAATGGATCTCCAGTTAACTTATACAACACCTATTTATATCTATGGATAAATTAAATCATTATAAATCCTTCCAAAACGGAGACGTAAGTGTAATACTCTATTGACTACTTGCCAAAGGGGAATATAGCTTGGTATATTATTGGACAATTACACATAAAATATCAATAACTTATTTATTATTAGATTTTTTTTATTGCTGGGTAAAATTGAACAACTCTCTTATATTATTCAATTTTATTTAAAATACTAAGTGTCATTCTTACGTCAAACTCAAATCACACGTTATTTAAAAAAAAAAAAACAGTTGGGTCCATATTAATATATGTGGTAACGGGCCCACATTGATTAGCAAAGCAACAAATGGATAATTCCTTCTTACATATTAATATGTGGAAATAACAGGTGACTAGATCTTTCAAGATCTAATTTCAAAAATCAGATCTAAAGTTTGTTTATACAAAAATCAAATATTAATAATATTCAATATCCTCTATTTTCTCACTCTAAATCATACCAACCCAACCTTAAAAATTCCAAAACCACAAATCACAACCCATTTCTTCCATTTCTCTCCGATGGCTTCGACAACTCCGGCAACACCACCGGCGCACTATTGCACACGACCTGACGCAGATCCATTATTCTTCTTCCTTTTTTTCTTTTAATTTTTGAGCAACGTCGTGATTGACGGTTCGGTGGTGGTGGTATTGTGGTGCTTGGTGGTTATGGTGTGTTGGTTTTGGGGTGCAATGGGTGTGGTGGTGTTGAGGCATGTGGTAGCTTAGGCGGTGGTGTCGTGGTTACTGTGATGGTGATGTGGTTGTTGTGATGGGTTGTGTGTGGTGGTGTTGTCGTTGATGCGACGATAATGGCGGTGGTGGTTATTGTTAATATAAGCGGTGGTGGTAGTGTCCAGCGGCATATTTGAGGATTTTTTTGGTGGTAGTTGTAGTTGTGGAGTGGTAGGCTAGTGGTGGTGACGCAGTGGTGGTGTTGGTTGTGGCGTTTGAGATGATGGGTGGTGGTGGTGGTGGTTTGGCGGAGGTGATTTCAACGGTTATGTAGCTGGTGACAGTGGTGAGATGGTGGTTACAAGTGTTGGTGTTGGTCATTAATAATTTGATTGTTTGTGATCAATAAATTGGTTAATGTATGACCAATGAGATAGATAAATTGTGACCTAAAAATTTGTTAATTTGTGACAAATAATTTGATAATTTGTGATCTAAAAATAATTTGTGGTGAATTAATTGGATATTTTGTGACCATAAAATAAGTTGTGATTTATAAAATTTGTGATTTGTGATCAATGAATAATATGTAACATATTAATTTGATAAATTTGTGATCGTGAAATAATTTGTGACCTATAAAATTTTTAATTGTGACCGAAAAATTATTTGTAACCAATTACTTCGATAATTTGTGACCACATTGTATAGAATTGTGACCTTATATTTAATTTATAAAATATATTTTTAATTAATTATTTCAGAAATGAAATTTAAGCCATGTTTGTTTCAGATTAAAATCAGATTTTAATCTAAGCCAAACAATCAATATTAACATCTTTTATAGGTCACACGTCTTTTCAACCACACATTTCAAAAATTTCTATCACAATATACTAAAAATCTAATTTTAATCCTCATCAAACACATATTTAATAAATATCTAATTTATAAAATTTTAAACATTTTACCTTAATTTTGAAATGAATTATAATAAAACTTTTACTTATGAATTTTTCCCTCTTAATATACCAATGAATATTCGGCAATACTCAATAAAATTAAACACCATAATAAATAAAATTTTAAACATAAAACTGCGTTATTAAATTTTGTCGACAAATATCAAATCCAATAAACAGGAAAAGGCCAAAGTTTTGAAAAAGTGTGGGCCCCACTAAATGTAAGCGTCGAGGGGGGCCCACATTGAAAATAGACAAAGCAAATGGGGGCTAAAATTGACTAATTGAAATTTAATTACGTCTGGGTATTTTAAAAGGAGTGAGGTCTAACGCGTTCTCAAAATTCACCGCCCCGATTGGCCCGGCACTGCCTCGTGATGACGCCTTCTATAAAATGCGGCTTTTATGGTAAAAGTTTTCCTCGGAGTCAACGACTTTAAATGCATTAACCACGACTTATGGCCCATTCTTAGACACGCAGGAATATTTATATCCCCTCTTTCTTCTTATTTCGGTGGCTGCATGGCTCCCTTCTAACCTTTTGCATTGACCCGGATTGCCAATTTTAATGGCCACTATTCTTACACAACATGTTCCTTTATTGCACCTTTACATAATTGATTGATATTAATTAATTCAAAAATGATGCAAACTCAACTTGATTTTCGTACGTTTTGGTCGTGATGACTACGATATGACTTTGGTCGTGATGACTATGATATGACGTTGTCTTGCTTCATGTTGATGCCTTGGCATACACGCACACTTAATAAGGGAGTGTATTGATTTCGAGCGGTGTGTGTATAGCATTTTGCAAAGAAGTGCGCAAAGATTATGCTGATGTCCAAGAGATGTACATATCTAGCATGAACAAGCGCTCCGGAGTACTGGTTTTACCTGATGACAACACAGCATGAATTGAGTTTCCTGATGGAATGTGAGTGGACAGAGTTTCTTTTTGACATTTTGCAGAATTACCCGATGGCAAGAGTGGAAATTGCCTGATGGAGGGGATGGAAGGCAGCAGCAATAAAGTCAGAGCAATAAATCCCAACTAAATAATTTTCTCTATTGCAACTTGTGATCAAAAATCAATTTTGAATGATCCAAATAATTCACTTTTTCTCTTGTTCTCTTTTAAAGCAAAAACAATTTATCTAATTTATTTTTATATTTTTATGTAATTGGTATTTGGTTAGGACCGTGACTCCGTTAGGCTTCCTTACTTCGATAGTGTACAAATATCTAAATTTGATAT